>JAOTRN010000002.1:11020087-11036407 GCA_028566695.1 Bagroides melapterus
CACACACACACACACACACACACAGATGTACACATGATGTAAAAGTAATTTGATTAATCAGACCAGACTGTTTTCTTTCTATGTTTCACGGTCCTGTTCTGGTGCTCATGTAGCCATTGTAGGCCCTCTTGGTGGTGGTCAGGACCGCACTGTGGCCAATTTTATTACCATCTCACGATGTTGCTGGTGTCTCCAGATAATGTAAGTGAATTAGCTTAAGAGGTAGAGCAGCATAAAAATGTATGAAAACTTTTCCCCTGAAATTGGACTTTGATTTTCGAGTGTTTTCACACCTGAGTCTGTCTCCACTATTGATTCATGTGGGGGTGGAGCAATATATTCACGGACATTCTTTCACATTCAGGAATTCTGTTCAAGTCGATGCGTGATTTGATTGCAACTACATTATTGTTGTGCATGCAGGCTTGCAAAATACTGGCATGGCATTTTAGTGTGCAGCAATTTGCCAGCAGAAGATGAGCATTTTTCTAAGGTTCTATCAGTGGAAAAGTGCAAAAGTGGTCAAGTCACATTGCTACAGCCCTATAAATATCTGGTTTCATGTATTTACTAAACTTTCCTGCTTTTTTTTACTGAACTTTCAGTGCCATCACAAAAGTAGAAACAGGAAATAATGTGACAAGTTTAACCAATTGTGTTACTTGCCATTCTGCAGAAGTGTGCTGAAACGCTGAGAAAACTACCCTGAGTACAGAAAACAATGCAAATGTGTTATATATCAACAAATATCATTTTACTACACTCTATTGCACACACACACATTAATGTGTCATTGAATAATCACCACCCAGTTTTGGTACATACAATGAGACAATTTGGATATCTGGTTAAAGCAGGTCTGATTTCTGGCTGAAATCTCCATACAGTCATGATAATTCTAGGTAATTATAACAGTTAGCTGAAAGTCTCACAGGGCTCAAATACATTTGTCAGTTTTATAGCCTAGCTAATGAACGTTACATGAACATGAGAGAGCAACACTATGATGAAGTTGTTAGCTTTTGTGGTTTGTTGTCTGTTGGGGAGTTGTTGCATATTTAGAGGAGCAGGAACAATTTGATATCATTTAGAGCAGCAAAATGTGTACACTATAATATTTTGTGTGCAAATGTTTTTGGATTTTAGCGCACACACCACTGAACGAGATGAATTGGAATGTTTCAAACAAATTTATGAATTGTTGCATTTCTCAGTTTGACCTGAGAGACCTTATAATTTTTAGTTAATAAAAATCGTCACCAAAACTCTCTCACTAACATTTGACCATTTAAAGATGCCACATGTTTTGGGAGGACACTAGAGTACCCAGGGGAAACCCCTGAAGCACATTGAGAACATTTATACACCAGTGTGGAAGGAATTAAACCCCAACCCTGAAGGTTTGGGACAAATTTGCTAACCGCTAAACCACTGTGCACCCTGAATATACAAAGGCATTTAAATTTGCTGCTCTCTCTGCCTTGAATGCTACACATAAAGAGCTGAAACGCAAGCAGTTGATCTCATTAGAAGCTTTTTAAGTGATTCTGTAACGATATTGATATCGTTTTCTCATTAGATGTTTTATTTTATTGCCATTTGATTGAACTATGTGTGTGTGTGTATGTGTGTGTGCCTGCTGTCTTTTAAAACCACTGCTGCCTGTTTTGGCCTGGATGCTCTTGTAAAAGAGACTTTTAAACTCAATATGCTTTTTTCTACTAAAATAAATGGTTAAATGAAAAAGAAAACAAAACAAACAAAAAAAAACTAAAATGTAGCCAGTCCAAAAATATAAACTCCTTGCTTACAAAGCTCAAGATACTTAACATAACTGGAATGTTCCTTTTGTAAAATGAAGACACATAAGTGCATGTTCACACTTCGGAGACTAAATGCATTTACATTTACATTTACAGCAATTGGCAGACCCTTATCCATTAAAAGTGCTTTTAAGCATCTATTATTGAATGCATTACCTCTGGTTCACTAGTTTACAGACTTATCCTAAAACTCTGTTCAAAGAAATTTATTTATTTATTTGTTTATTTTGCTTGCTTCCTTGCCTAGACACTAATATGTTGAAATCTTTCTATCAACGTCATTGCTTCACTAGACAGATCAGAGAGGTTAAATAAAATTGGAAACGTGTGAGTGTTTGAAAACTGATTCTCAATTAAATAATATACATAATTGCATGAGACAAGTGTCATCAGTGGAGTTGCTTCAGCTGGCACAATGAGTCACGTCTGGAAAGCAAGAGTTGAGTGTTTTTCCATATGTAGATGTTCTGTAATGCTTATCTACTCCTAAACCTCTGAAATATTTGTACTAACGTTTTCTTGACCTGTTTAAAAAACAATGCCGCGTAGTTTGTTACAAAATGAACAAGACTAAAAACTCTGGCTTATTGGCATTCTAAACTTTGCTAGGCTCTAGGGTTTTACAGTTTATTAGAAGGGAGTCAACAGATTTAGTAGTTTTCCCAGGCTGAGTGATTAAAACAGTTGAAGAAAAAACTGTTCACCAGTCGAAGACCTGAGCTGCACCTCACAAGCTTTCCTAGGCTAAAATGATGACGATCACTCACTGTGTCTCATCATAAGTAATGCTCGCTGACAGGATAGAAAGCAGGGTTAAGATGTACTATAGCATACCGTCCAGAACATTCTGAAGTTTAGTACAAACAAAACAGAACACATAGATGAGATGCAATGATGATCTGATCATGATTCCTGTCAAAGTATGAGGCCTCCTTAACACATCAAATTTGTGTTAGCATAACAGCACAGCGGTAGCCACGTTGACCCCTCTGGCATCTCTGCAACAAGATGTAAGTATGTAAATCTTTCCAGAGGGAGTCCCTCTGAAAGTTACTCACACCATACATAAAGGATTTTCTCCATGACGTGTTGAAAGTGCACACAGATGCTCGGCACTATGTCAGGTTTCAGACCCCTTGCTGTTCAAAATGAGCAAGCAGAAGCCAAGAGTTCATGCACGGTTCATTTGTCAGGTCCATTCTACTGCTTCAAACTGTATGACACAAATTCTTCCAACACAAAAAAAGGCCCAGATGTCACAGAGACACAACAATGGAGCCACTGTTAGCACTCAAAAATAGGGAGATTTCCTCCAATTATGTTAATAGCAGCAGGTTATTGCAATGAAATCCATATGGAGGCCTGGCCTTTCTCAGTCTCCTGAGTTTGTGGTGCTAATCCTATCGATCAGCAAGGTTTGGACAGATTGACAAAGCTGTTTTGTGGAGGTGTTTTTGTTAGCCTTGCTTTTCCTGCCTGACTCGTTGACTCAAGTGATCGGCTGAACTGATAGCTCCTAAGTTTGGAAGGGTCTTGAAAGAAAGAACGCAGAGTAATTTTCTTTGGACTGCTGGGTAATGTTGATGAAAAATTCCTTTCTGTCACCAGGTAAAGGAGGCAAGGAGATGTCTCGCACTAAGTTCATTCAGATTTAACAGTGACAGAATAAGATGAATTTATGCCTGTGTACTGTTATATTCCAACGTTCTCATCAGAAGCACATGTGGAAACATCTGGGCTTTATTTTTGTCATATTAGTTATTAAAAAGGTCTGCCTAAAGATAATTCAAATTGCCAGATAGATTAAAGATTTGCTACATGTCTGATCAAGGAGAATTATGTTTTATGGTTTGACATAAAACTTCTACATACTACTTTTATTTCTTTAAATATTTCACATATACAAATTTTAAAAAGTCTACATTTACTCTTATTTTTTTCACGACACCTTTATCTGAGAATGTTATGCGGAGAAGAGACTACTAAACTAACACTTCATCTAGCAAGCAAGTTTGAGAACGTTGCACAAATTGTTACACAAAATAATTATAAACCATTTCAGTAAAATGTATTATTTATAGTGTAATGTATTTTTCAGTGGAAAATTGGAATATAATTTTGTATTTTGATGCTTTTGTTGTTAAATAGTTACAACATAGAGTCTACTCAGTGTAGAGCAAATGAGTTTTTCATCCTTTGTGTGATTTGACTACAAGTAAATGTCCATCACATCAAATCTGCCATTACACAGGAACACAATTAGGGTGATATGTCCATAAGATCTGAACTGTTTCCAAGAACATGCATTGTTTGCCAAAAAATGTGTAAAGCAATGTCATGTAGACAGACAGTAAGTGAAAATGTTTGACGAGATATTGCCATTTGTATTAATTCAGACACTGAATGAAATACTAACTGATTAAACTTGCATTATGTGCATTGTTTTTATCACACTGAGAAAACAGGGGCTTAAATTTAGAGTGTACACAAGCTTGGCTAACTGAAATGTCAACCAGGTGTAAACAGCCTATATTTGAGTATCGTTGTGTAATTCTTTTATTAAAGTAAACTCACTCTAATGAGTACAGGATAATATTGTGTGCTCTGACAGTAAAAATGTCACATGTCTCAGTTATTAATAATATTTATATAGTAATTAGTAATGATGCTTTTTTGTTTACTGTGAGGGAGAAAGTCTACAAAGGGATTTCTAGTGGAAAATATTTTAGTCTTAAATGGACTTAAAATGATATAAATTGATATCGTCAAAGGTAATTAAAGACAATTACTTTACTCCCTTTGGTATGAGTTCTGATGAAGTATCTTACTCTGACTTATCTTTTAGCAATTTAAAAATGAACACAAACACATAGCGGTAATGATAAATAATTGCATTCTAAAGAACTGACCAACACCAAAAAAAAAATACAAATAAATACAGGATATATGTAGCCTGGTAACACTTGTAATAGTGGATTGCATTCATTTGAAATACTATGTACAAATAAACAAGAACGGATGCAAACAGTTTTTCCCCACTGAAACGAATTCCAGTAAAGTGGAGGAAGTTTTAAACAAATACATTTTATGATCAAAAGAGCCCCAAGCAGCAGTTCTAGTTTGATGGATACCCTGCTTGGTTTTTCTACAAGTGGAGATTATCCTAGTGGCTGAGGACTGAAGTTGGGAACTGAGAGGGAGTGTGTATATGGTGTGGGTTAAAACTCGGCTGAAACGTGAACCTTACAAAGGCTAATGATGGTGCAGTTGGGTTGCAAATTCGGCTGCTTCTGCTCCCTCTGCTTCAGCCGTGCTGTGTTTTTCTTGGCACGGTCCTGCCAGGGGTGAGCAGATAGTTTTATGTAATACACAGCCCATGGACTGTTAATCTGCTCATGCTAAGCTGCTAAGAGCCACTGAGATTTAAGGCCTGCTTTACTGTCCACTTGTTCAAGGCATTAGTGAGGTGTTCAAACTGAAAAATATACATATCTATATGACACAGAGAAGCAGGGCAGATGTGATGTGGTGTTATTCCAGTATTTGCAATTTATGTATATTTCAGGAGTTCCAGAATTGATGTTTTGAAAAATGATCTGTTAAGATGTTTCACCTGCAAATAAGCTATTTCCTTCTTTTTTCTGCATGGCTTGCTTTGGCAGGATTCAAGTGATTACAGCAACATTATTATTTGTTTTTAATCTGCTTACTTGATGAGTGGTCTACACAGACACATTTGTCATGTGTTGAACTTCTTTCCTTCCTTTCAGAAATGTGTGTGATTGCCTCAACTGCCTTTTTTCAAGGTTGAAAGGATTTTTGGCTCTGCAAGCACCATCTGTGGAACAGATCCTTCCACTGAGGTTTTGATAGTATTTCTTGCCATTTGTTCTAAAGCACTAATATACTAATATATAACTTAATATAAGTGTGACTAAACACAAGCCAACCCCTAAATGATATTAGGAATTAGAGCTAGCTTAATCTCTATCTAAATGAAGTCTAACTGATTAATATTCCACAGTAGTATAAATGTGCACTTGTCTCTCATAGTTAGTCCATGGATCCCACCAGAACATTATCAAATGAACTATATAATGAATTATATAAATGAACGTATTTTATGTGTCTCCTCACTCTTTCCGTGATGACCAGTTGGTAACTAGTAATCATTAGCATACTTACATTTTCAGTCACATGTGCTTAGATTATCATGGATATGGTAAAATAAAGCAGCTGAATTCATTGTCAGTACTTAAAGAAGTATTTGTAATTGTTGGGGCAGAACAAGATTCTAAAATCAAGAGAATTTTCTGGCCCATCTTTCACAAAATGTAAACTTGTGCCATGTATGCTGCTTTGGATTTGTATACTGAACTTCAGAACAATCAGAACGTAATGAAAAATTCGGGAGGATTGTGTGTTCCATGACTGCCTTGGGGAGTAATTTAGATAATAGCAAATAAGGTCTCTGCATAAAATGTTTGTTGTGAGGTAAGGTTGTGACGTCTCTGAAAGCATCCTGCTGCAACCTTGCAGTTGCATTCTCCGGTCATCATACCTACACTGTATTATGTGATGCACTGTTTTAGTATGATATCGTCTCCACTCTAAATCTATGCAAATACACTCTGCGTGTCAATATCCTCTCTCTCCTGTCTCTCTGTAAACCTTGTTAAGTCAGTGTGGACAAACCTCACAGCTTCCCTGTAGCTTCCTGGTATTGGCATGGCAGTGCCCAGGCCACCAGCTGTTGCTGCGCTGGCATGGGAAACATGTGAAGTGAAGACAGAGAGAGAGAGAGAGAGAGAGAGAGAGAGAGATAGATGACCCATGCCAACAGGAGGAACCCGCTGCCACTGGGGAAGTGCAGGGTTCGGGGCCAGGCATGGCTAGAGGAAAGCCTTGTACTGCTGTCTCTCACAGGAAGGATGCATTTGAAAAGTCTGCATGCTAGTGCCAGCTATAAATCTCTGCGGCAATGTGTCAGGGGTTAGCATGCAAAGGAGTTGGTCTGCTCTATTAAAGTGTCTGTACTCAGCTGATCAGGTGTTCGGGGAACTTGAGTGATCTGGTTTTGCTCCGCTTCCCGTGCAAAACCTTCATCAGTCAATATAATACTGCAGAATCAGCTTCCTCATGCTTAATGCACATCTGTTAACCTCTGTCAGGAGATGATTGTCAAGAGTTCTGGAGTTTCTGGCTCCCATGTTTCTCAACCGGTGCTAGTGTTATACAGTTTCATAGAGATACATCTCTAAATCTTGACTAAAGAACACTGAAGCACTTTAGCAGTGAAGGGAGTCTTCTCTTCAGAAGCATCTTAATGAACAGCCTTGGGCACTTCTTGTCTGGAATTCAATCTCTTTGTTCTCCTAAACTCCATGTGCACATGAAAGCCAGGAAGAGGGTGCGAACAGTGGAGTCATTGTTGGTGCATGCTTGCTCCTCCATGCTCTCCAGCACTGCCATTGGCTCAGCCACCAGGGCTACAGTACAAGTTTTGCATTCATCTGGTGGACATGACTGGGTTCAAGCCATGCTGATTAGTCCTACAATCTATTTAAAATGGAGCTATATAAGCGAGCAGACTGGACGAATGTTTTGCATAAGCGGGGCTTGAGTACACTGGAGTGTTTTAGCTTCTACATGAATTGGCCATTTGTGTAACTTTTGAAAGTAGTTTCAATTTATATTGTGCTTAACAAACCAAGATTCTTTGTAATGACAGTTATGAAGAAAGACAACTTTAGATACTTTGGACCTGGTATGTTTGACTAACGTTGGCTTTGTGACAAATTAGGGAAGCAATTGTACATAAACAGGCCTTGCTGAACAGTGGAGAGTTACTGGAAGAAACAAATCAAGACCCAACAGCATAATCTTCATTCATAACTTTAATTAAATTAATTAAATGTTGATGAAGTACGTGTCTTGTTGATAATCAGAGACATCACAGGTGCCATTGAATGCCTTTGGCTTTGCAGTTAAGATTGTTGCAGTGGCTTATTCTTCCTCTTTATCTCTTGACCCATCCAAAACCATCAAATTAATTGTTTTATTGTTTTCTTTTTCTTATCTTCTCCTTGCTCCGTTCTGCATTGCTTTGTATTATCCTCACTCAGTTGTTCTGTGGTCCATCATGGGTGGAGGTAAAATCACTGAGCTGCCAACACTTCTCACTGGCCATGGCATTATGGGTAGTATTGTTTGCCTTGCATTGTGTGCACGGTCCCAGCAGGGAAACAGCTGTGGCTGATGGACTTTCCAGACCTGTGTGTTGGCAGTGTGGCAATGTTCTGTCCATAGCCTTCATCATGAGCCAACTATCATCATACACTGACCCTTACATTCCTCTTTTTAGCTGTTTTCCTCCCTATACGCTTTCAGTCCCTCGTTCATAATATCTGTCACAGCACATGACATTTAGTCAGAGAAAATGAGTAATTGTAAATAAGCAAGGTATATGATAGTGCTGTAGATTTCTCACAGAGATATTAGACCTGTGATATATTTCTGAGGCAGATAAGTAGATACATGAATTAATGTGGTCCAGCTTTGAAAATTAGATACTGGCAGTGGTTGGTCATTTTTAGATACTACTACTACTACTACTAATAATAAAATCCAAAATTTTACTTAAAAAACCCATCTAACTTGATATTATAATACACCAATGAGTTCTTTATATAAAGAACCATTTTGGGGTTCCACATTCAAAGCAAGTGATAGAACCATTTAAGGTTCTTTATCAGATTCAAACGGTAATGTCAGAATTTTAAAGACACAAGATGTTCGATTTTCAGATTTTGCCCTCTCTGGTAGCAAATTGCTATTTCAAGCTACTTGTTTAAGGACATTACTGTACATGAGTTGTATGCATTTTTCTTCTGCTGTGTAAATTAATATTACAGCTCCAAGGGCACTCAACTGAATTCAAGTTATATAGTTGTATAGCTTTGTATAGCTTTATAGCTGTATAACTTTATTCATGAGCTCTATATATAGAGAAGAGTTACTCCATGTAATATCACAGCAAGCTGCTTCAAAATGTAGTTTTTGCTGTGTCTGGCTAGCTAAAATATTGTAGATCACAATAATTTAATTGAATTCAGTGTTCTCTGTGTATTTTATCTCATCTTTGTATTTTGTTCTCCAGCCTGTCAAAACGTTAAGTAAGAAACAGATGATGTCAGCAGACTAGCTAAAGCCGGTCGTAAATGGAAAAAAAGACCCAGTTCATGTGAGTAGAGGGCTTGAATCTCTCACTCTCATCTGATATAACTGTGTTTGAAATACTGAAATATTTCAGACTGATGCTCCTGCTGATCATCATGTATTCACACTTTATTTGTCCTTGAAGATGGAGTGCTGCATGTTTTACAGAGCTTCCAAACTGCCACTGTTGGGCCCTTAACCGCTCTTAACCGTCTCTGCTCCAGGTGCACTGTATCATGGCTGACCCTGTGCTCTGACCCCAGGAAGCATAATGGTTTAACACAACATAGTGATCAGTGAAGATATGGCTTTACTTATAGGCATAATATTACTAACAAATTAGTAGCTGTCTTATTGAGAAAACTCATGTTTTGACAATGTCTGTGAGGGTTATTACAGTTTAGGTTTGTGTTGTGTAAACTTGTGTAATGCCCCGGACAGGTGGGATCTCTGGTGACTCTTGGGAAGAGGAAGTGACTCAGTATTGTTGGTTGCAGTCACATCCTGGCAGGGACCTTACAAGACGAGTGATTCTCTCACTACTCTGATTTCACAAAGATATGATCTACATTGCATTAAATAGCTGGACCCAACAGTCAGCTTCATCACAACAACATTACCATCAATCCAAAAATCTGATCCATTCTGTCACATTAGTAAACAGAGAAAAGTAGAAGACAGTGTAATAGACAGATGTGTGATGTTTTCAACAGAAATCTTGTTTCATTGAATTAGCTACATCATTATATTGGCTCTCTCGTTGTGTTTTATGGACGGCATTAATTCATGTTTTGACAACATGTTCATATAAAGAAGTCTCTGGAACAAAAACTTGTCAAGTGTGTGCTAGTCATTTATTCAATATGGTTGAATTATATTATTGATTTTATTATACACACAATTAAAGGAAAAAGGGTGTGAACCTCTGCCTCCTGCTGTAAAGGTGCTGTATATTAGTTCTTCTCATTCTGTTATGAGGAGAGAGAAGTGTGTAGCCTGAGGAAGTGGGGATGACTCATAGCTATAGGATCTGTTCCAACAGATGTTTTTAAGCACGTCTTCTTGCAAGGCTAATATTCTGGGCATTTACACAAGGCCCTCTGCACCACATGTCTCTCAGCTTGTGTAATGTGCTAGTGAGGAGAGCCATTCCTCAAAAACAGAGCAGCTCACTGTGTTTATTGCTCCCATCATCCTCATACTCATCTCTGCGTTTTATATCCTGACATCATCTTGGGAAATGAAAGTTTATATGACTGAAAATTATACACTAGAATCCTCAGTAAGGATCTGCACTAAGCTGCCAGATTATTAGCTACCAACACATTCAGGAAAATGTACATTCCTTTATGTCATGGTTCATGTGATTAGTTGTGATGTACAATTTCAAATAAATGTTGTAAAGAGTACATTTTGTGATTTTTGTGACTATTGAAAGTCAGATCTAGGATTTTCCAAGCTTTTATTCACTGGACCTTTGTGCCCCCAACACTCCTGAACTGAACTGTGTACTCTGATTAAGATTAATGAAGGATTTGAGAGGTCTACAACAGAAAGGTGCAGTTTGAGCAAACAGACAAGCTACAACCAGATCTGAATGTCATCTGACACGGCATCATGTATCCTAGTTTGGCTGACCAGCTAAAGGCCATGTCATGCTTCTATATTTCTCTTATTTAATCTCTTTCCAAGTTTGACAGCCAAAACAAAAGTGTAAAAACTATAACTTATTCTCTGGTTTTATGGTTTTGGAATCAAAGTAGAACTTTGTGAAAATGTATGATAATATTACAGCATTACAGCAGTTACTTGAAAGATGGAGCATGTAGAAAATGAAAAGATCTTGAAAAACTGTGTTGAAAACCACTTTGAGTATAAATTTCATTAAGGATAGAGATGAGACATTGATCTGTAGACGTTTGCATTGCGTCAGAATGTTCCTGGCTCTCTGTGTAGCAGGAAACTCTCCAAACTGCTAAAAGCCCATCTTCAGTGGGCAACTGGATTTTTGAGAAGATGCCAGTCGGGATGATGATAACTGAATAATTAATATTATGTGAAAGCAACATGAGTCCATTCAGCCCATTTGGTGTCAGCAGCATGGGCTGGTTGTAGCAGTGTGATTGTTTGAGAGAATGTTTTCTGGCACACGGTAGAGCCCCTGATATCCAGTGAAGGATGTCTGGATGGGCATAGTGCATTTGAGCAATGTTGGCTACAGTTTATCCTCTTTTGGAAGGATCAGCAAGCACACATCATATCCAAATCACATATCATCACTGAATTATTCCAGGAACCTGCCAGTGAGCTTTCATCATTTCATTGGCCTTTACATTGACTAAAATTTAACTAAATCAGTGTTTTTGGAGTCAGGGTCAGTCACAGCCAGACTGGTATATTTTACTCAGAAACTCCACGTGACTCCACTTGACTGTGTAAAGTTGTAGGAAGGACATCATTTAATCACGCTGGTTCTTCTGGATGTTTCTTCATCATATCGTCTCAGGGAGTTTTTACTTGCCTCTCTTACCTCTGGCTTGCTCATTACAGATAAATATAAATGAAAATGTTAAACTTAATTATAATTTATATTCTAAAATTTTATTTCTTTAAAGCTGCTTTGAGACAATATCCATTGTTAAAAAGTGCTATACAAATGAAAGTAAATTGAATTGACTGCTTTAGAATACAAACTGTTTGATGTTAAGTAAAGTTAAAAGTATGGATTAGGACAGATGTTTTTGCATGCTTTAGCCACTATTATGAGTACTGATAATATTATTAAATCCTCTTTGTTGTCTTCAGTTCCCAGAATGTGGATTCTTCGGTATGTATGACAAGATCCTGCTTTTCCGCCATGACCTGAACACTGACAACATTCTGCAGCGACTCACGTCGGCCGAGGACATCCACGAGGGAGACCTGATTGAGGTTGTCCTCTCAGGTACGTTCTGGGCTTTTTACCTTGATCTACCGGAAATGAGCTCTTTGAAAGCTTTGCCAAGGGCATTTTTGTGGAAAGTGCACAAATCCTGTTTCATGTTTTCAGACAGATGGTGAGTGCTAGTGAGGTTTATATGGAAACAGGCTAGCGCTAACTGGATGAGACTGGAGTACAGTTCTGAAACTGCTGCTCTGCGGTGGCACTGGCACACAACATTCTTTCTCAGTTGTCACTATCGTAGAAGTGCGAACAAGATAGATCTATTAAGACCATCATTCACAGTCAGTTGCAGCCAGTCCTCAAGTTTATGCAAAATAATAATTCAATCACATCAGACACATAGACTCGAGACATTCTATTTTATCTAGGGAGAGGCAGGGTGACCTTCTGGCCCATATTGTTTAAACCAGGGAATTTCAAACTGAAATTGGATGGGGGCCACTTGTGTGATTGACATCTGATAGGAGGGCCATTTTACCATTCAGCCACAACAAGAAAACACAATGTCTTTATTTTACAGAGAGATGTTAGCTCTCATTTACATTATTTTAAATTACTAACATTTTTTTGCATTCTTAAAAAATAACTTATCAAAACCTTGCTGAATTAACAACCTTGCACTGAAAAATCCCTGAACACACTAGACACAAACTCAGCAACTCTCCCGTTCCTTCAAATTGTAATTAATTCCCCTGAAATGGCTAGCTGAGCTCTGTCAGAATGTCTGAGCTTTCGTCATGCGCTAAAGAGTATGCAGTAAAAATTCTAGCTTTGTTCGGTACCTGATCCTAAATATCAACTCGCTAATCCGATCTGCTACTCTGCTTGTCAATACAGAGAGCTTTTTTTTCTGGACATAGAATATCAGTGATTTTTAACATGTAGTCCTTCTTAAACTGCCCATCAGTGAATGAATTTCCTGCTTTAGTGACCAACTCACTCACCACATAACTTGCTTTAACTGTAGCATCAGCATTCTGGCTTTATGAAAAAGGATTTGCTGGGATGTTAGCTCTCTGTGGCTGTTTTTTTCTCTCGTCTTCCTGGTACCTGTTATCTGTTGTCTGTGTTATTCGAGTTATGATGCTTGAGATCATATTGCTTTAGAATGGAAAATACTACAATGTCCATATTTCTTGAAACTCTCTGTGTTCATCTTCCACTTTCTGTTTTAAGTTTGGAAAGAGACATATTTTCATTCACCAAGCAAAAGCCAAGCAAAAGATTACTTACTAAAGCCCGGAAGCAGCTCTTCTACTGGCGTTGCGCATTTATTTATTATTTATTTATTTTATTTTATTTATTTATTAGTATTTATCTATTTATTTATTTATTTCTCTTGTATATGAAGGGGTAGTTTACATTTCTATGAAACAACTAGTAAAAACATTTCAGGTTGGATTGGGTTATACTTTTGACATTAGTTGCAGGAAATAGCCAGCGGGCCAGCAGTTTGAGACCCCCGGTTTAAAGGATTTAGTCTATAATCTGTTAAAATAAATTAGAAAATCATAAAAGCAGGGTAGACCATGAAAAAAAAAACAGTGTTTGAATTTACAGTAGGCTTCTGGATTTAGGGAAGGTTTATGGTCTGTTCCTGAACTGAATTGCTTTTGCATCCTGTCCTGTGAGTGCTGTTCTGTGAGCTCTGATTTTCCTGTCATTTGAGTCATCTCCACAGGGGAGTAATTCAGCACACCTGCCTCACACATCCTCCTCACACATTGGACTTCACACACACGCCAAGCAGAAATGAGTGTCATATTTCAGCACTCACGCTTGACTTGCATTGTCCTGTAGTAGCACCAGAACTCTGAACTCATTAATGCATCTCACTGTGTATCGAATACATGGAACTTTCACCGTATAATACTATAGCAAGGTATATTGAGAAGTTGCTCTTCTCATAACCCTGCTTGATTTCTATCCGGATGGCCTCCTGTCCTGTGATGTTTGTGGTGATCAAACATCTTTAAAGGAAAATAGGCCACACAGTGTGGAGTGACAGGAGGGCAGCTTTGACTTGGCTTACAGCTCAAAGGCAGGGGCTTGTTTTTGTTACAGTAAACGATGGTAGTGCTTCTACTGTGAAGTTCCGCAGGGATATAAGAGAGTTGCAGGTCTTGAGTGTTCCAGCCCTGCAGGAGATCCATCGGTACCCAGTTTCACTCGAGATAGCATGTCTGCATTGTGCACCACAGCTGATTCTGTCTTGATCCTGTGCTTTTAAGTGTGTTCAACTATGTTTTTTAATGACTTATATTACAGCAAACATGCTTTTCTAACACATCTGTTGAAGAAAAGAAAATAAAACAGAAAAAAGTGTTCGGTATTGCATAACTGTCGATGCTTTTGTAACGTCTATGGTTTATGGGTTTCTATTCTTTTTTTTTTTAATCTCAAGCATGTTGATAATTTCAGCAGACAACCACATCACTCACTCACTTTCAGTAACTGAATTGATCATGGTCACTCCATCTAGAGCCTATGCTAGGAACATTGTGTTTGAGGAACATTGCTGGAACATACACTGGGTGGGATCAGGCAAACAGTCACAGTTATGGGCAATTGATCTCAGCCACACCTACTGGCGTTTTCTGGAGGTGGGACACCGGAGAGGCCACAGCAAAACATGCACTAATGGACATGAACGGAAACTCCACACACATTTACCTGAGCTCAGAATCAAACCAGGGACCCTGAAGCCGTGAGCCTGTAATGCTACTCGCTGTACCACCCACCACAGATATATTTTCTTGTACTTAACACTGTTCACTTGAAGCTCCCTCATAATGAAAATCTAAGGGAGTTTAAATTAGCTAACAATCATATCATCTATAATATCTAATATTTTATTTTATTTTCCACACTATTTGCCACAGTGTGTTGGTGCATGTAGGTGCTTTTATGAGCATTTGATTACTTCTTGGATGTTTGGATCATGGTTTTTACATAATTTAGTCTATGTGGTGTTTTCATGAATGCCTCCTTATGAGGTTGTGCCAGCGCTCTGTACTGCTGCCTGGCATGTGATTTGCTGTTAGCTCCAGTGTTCAGCTTTATGCCTTTGATCCATGAAGTGGAGCTCATTCATTCAGGGCTCATATTATTGTGCTAAAGAATCATTGTCTCTTTTGAATTTCTTTCCAAAGCGTTTGCATGACAGCCAACAGAAATGTCTAAAAACTCTAACTCATTCTAACTCATGAATCTATCTGAGTATAACTTTGTATGTAGTGTCACAGTATAGAATGGTAAAAAAGTCATGTGTACACAATTGAAGGGATGTGTAGAGCCTCACTATGAATAACTATGTACTGTATAAATATTATTGGATCATAAGGCTATTAGTCTGATGAAGGCTGCATTGCAGAGTGTTCCTGGCTCTTCCCTCTCTCTTGGCCAGGAAACCGCTCCCAACTACCATCAAGTTTTAACATTATTCCAATCAGCTGCTGATTTATCACTGATGAGTGATCCAGATGAGAAGACTTTTATCTGAAGACCAGGCATTTGATGTCACTTTCCGCCACCACAGTAATTTCACTCGTACAGTCATTCCAGTTATATGAGAGATGCAGGTGTATGTCACCACTGTTCACTCCCCAATGTTGAAATATTACATTTAAAAGGCCATTACTGATGAACATTACAGCTAAACTTTAATCTGTCTGCTCTATAGCTGATCTGCGATCTTCATTGCAGCTCAGATAGTTGAGCAAAGGTCCCTGAAAGAACGTACAGTGTGAAGCTAAGATCACACAGTTAATGGACCTCAGAGAGTTGCTGCACCCTCATGGATGGATGTATGGATGGATGGATGGAGGTATGGATGGATGGATGGATGGATGGATGGATAAAAACTTTATTGATCTCAACATCCAGTAACAAACATACAGAGTAGTAAGATTCTAAAACAATCACAGCAACATAGATAAGGTAATTTGTTTTTTTCTTGTTTTTTTGTATACTATAAAAATGATGACCATATACTGTACATTTGAATCTTTGTCCACTTATTTCCTCATTGTTGATGGTCCAGTTCTGCCTGAAACTCCCCAAATCACTGCACTAGAGGAACAACGGCAGTTTGCTTTTTGTTCCTTGTTTTGTCAGCTCTTATATAAAAGTGCTTTAACAGTTAAAAGTTTAAAGCAGTTCAGGAAGTCACCCTCACATTTGGAATCTTTTAATCAGGTTCTGATTTATACCTGATGGATGAATCAACCAGATGACTTCACTATTGTCTAAAGTATTCACTTGGGAGTCTTTTCAGTTCTGTAAAATTCATCAACACTGTGCTGTGACTCACAGCTGAAACACATCTGTGAATCA
>JAOTRN010000002.1:11044210-11064506 GCA_028566695.1 Bagroides melapterus
ATTCATTTAAATCTTTAAGACATGGTTAGGACTGTGTCAATTTAATAATAATAATAATAATAATAATAATAATAATAGTAGTAGTAGTAGTAGTATTGTTATTTATATTACTCTTTTAATTATTTCAGTGTCACTAATTTATTGATGAGAAGAAAATAAATTGGGGTTGAGTGATAGTACAATTTAATCAGATATTTCTGATGACTAACAGAGACTTGACATAGGATAATAATTGCTCGTTTTGTGAAGGAAATCCACAGAAGGCTATAGAGCTGTACATGTAGAAAGCTTGTAACATTTATAACATTGGTGTAGGTTCTAAATAATTAACAGAAGGCAGCAGGCAGCTTCAGTATTTAATTAATTAAGTAATTAATCAGAGGACAGCTCTAACAAAATGGAAAAACTAAAAAAAAAATAAATAAATGAGTGGAGCTTTTCAAATATAGCATTCATCTGCTAGATCACATGTTCCCAAACCTCTTAATGTCAACATGTTATAAGAACATGCATAACTTTTGTTATATGTTCAACTGAAATTCTTTTAATTACCACCAGCATGTTTACCAGCATTAGAAATTTTAGGGAAAATTACTCCAGTCATGATACTTAAATCCTTGTACCACATTTACATTTGCAAGGCAACAACTTCTGAATATGAATACCATTTATTATCGTCTTCTTCCTTTAATGAACTCACAATGCTGCTGCTGAGCTGCTCCACAACCTGCTCTCTCATAATTATTCCTGTACTAGGAGTAATGTCAGGTTCAGTCATGAAACTTTACCGTCACGCTGATTGGTTCCGCTGTGCTTCCCCAACCACGTAACCTTTTATTATCCTGACAGAACTCCCAGGCTCTGCCTCAGTGACTCGCCAGGAGATTTGGCTTCTCACCCACCTCTTTGTTGTCATGTCAAGTTTCAGCAAGAATTAAATACAAATTGTTCAAAAGACATTTTAGTATTTTCAAAACATTTTTCCAGGGATGCAGCAGGTTCTTGCAGGAATACTAAGCTTTTATAATAAGAACCTACTGTGCCTGAATAATAATAAGTTTCACACATCAGCCAGAACACATTTCAGTGGTCTCTTCACTCAGTGCCTGGATCTTTACAAAATTTCAATCGATCTTGTGTTTTTACACTTAATGACCACTGTACATTTTTTATGAGATACATCATCATCCTTTAATACTCCTGGGTTAGGACACTATTTATTTATGTCATTGTCTGCTAGATGGATTATTTATAAAAGAATTTGCATTGATTTATTTTTTTCTGTTCTGTGTCTCTACAGAGGAACTGTCCATGAGCATTTCTGTGTCTAACAGTCAAATCAAGGAAAATGTGGTGAGTCAGTGATAGTTTTGCAGACTTGACTAAAATGGCTTTTCAGTCATTATTATCATTACAACCAACATGATGCTTCAGCATTTTCTGTAAAACAACCACATTTTATTATACTCCTGCCATCATCACCACAGTGGGGGAAAATTAGCAAAACATCTCTACATGCTTATCTATGTACAGTAAGTTAATATAGTTTTTGTAGATAAAAAATACCAATTTGCTTCTCACTTGTTTTTTAGGACATCAGCTCTGTTTACCAGATCTTTGCTGATGAGGTTTTGGGATCAGGACAGTTTGGCATTGTATATGGAGGTAATGTTGTGAATTATTTCTTAATTTCTCTTAGATATCTTTATATATGCTTCCCCTAAATAAACCAATCAACTTGAATAAATGAACCTCTTTTTGTTTAAAAGGAAAGCACAGAAAGACAGGCAGAGATGTAGCTATAAAGGTGATTGATAAAATGAGGTTTCCTACAAAACAAGAAAGCCAGCTGAGGAATGAAGTAGCCATTTTACAGGTAGGAGTATCACAGCATGATGAAACTGTGGAGAAACATACAGGCGTATATGATGACTGATTATAACATTTTTTTTCTCCTTTTACCATGAAGAACCTGCAGCATCCTGGGATTGTCAACTTAGAGTGCATGTTTGAGACCCCGGAGCGAGTGTTTGTTGTCATGGAGAAGCTGCACGGAGACATGTTGGAGATGATCCTGTCCAGCGAGAAGAGCAGACTCCCTGAACGCATCACCAAGTTCCTCGTCACACAGGTTGACTCTTTTTATCTGACTTATTCAGTTCTGCTTAGGACTCTTCTGCTAGTCTGGACTGTGATTATTCTGATGGATGTGGTGTTTTGAATGAAGTCTGTGTTTAGAGAAGTCTGGATCTCATCAGGGAGCTGAAGTGCTCCACTACATGAGTCTGTGGGATGATTAGAATGGAGAGGCCCCTTGGGGGCTGGAATAACAGGGGCTCGTCTATTAGCTATGGATCTGCAGCCTCCAATTAGCAGGCACACACGGCTCTGATGTGGCTAGAGGCACCAGACTGTGCATGATGATGTATATTTCACTGAAAATAAATAGCGAATTTGATTAAACCGGATGTAAATAACACGTTTTCAGCATGTATTATGAAATGTGTGATTTCCATCTTGTAAATATGACTCAGATGTAACACAAGGCTTATGTCTTATGTTTTTATCTGGTTATAGATTCTGGTTGCTTTGAGACATCTCCATTTCAAAAACATTGTTCATTGTGATCTGAAGCCAGAGAATGTGCTCCTAGCCTCAGCAGAGCCTTTTCCTCAGGTAAGAATCGTTACCAAAGTTTTCATTATATAAGTGTTTTGCACCAAAAACACTTCTCAGGCTCGTGACTGTATATCTTGTGCTGCAGGTGAAACTGTGTGACTTTGGGTTTGCTCGCATAATCGGTGAGAAGTCGTTCCGTCGCTCTGTGGTGGGAACTCCTGCGTATCTGGCCCCTGAAGTTCTTCGTAGTAAAGGTTACAATCGCTCACTGGACATGTGGTCAGTGGGGGTCATCATCTACGTCAGCCTGAGTGGTACCTTCCCCTTTAATGAGGATGAAGATATTAATGATCAGATCCAGAACGCAGCATTTATGTATCCACCAATGCCTTGGAAGGAGATATCTACAGAAGGTAAGGAAACATTATGCATGTAGTCTACAACATGAAATACTACAGATTAGATGTAACAAATATATTCAATATTAAACATATTTTTTAAATACTTAAAAGTGTTTAATTCTAAAAATATTAAATACTTAAAAATCTTAATTTTTTTAAGTTTCTGAAGTTATCTAATCTTATTTAAACTGGACACTTAAATACATAAAAAGAATAAAATATCCAATGGATCTTGGAAAACCCCAATATTATTGTTACAAACAAAGGATGGAGTTGGGTTAGAATTTGTGGTAAACTTGATGTAATGAGCTCATAATTTAGCCCATTTAGACATTTCAACATTAATCAAGGACAAGGGAACTTCTAGAAGCAGGTCATTGTTTCAGCCGCACTAGCCCCAATATTTGACTTTATGACATTACACAGTAACACAAAGCTGTCTAGACAAGGCATCTTCATTTCTTTTTTCCCCAAATAGTGGTTGATAATGTAGTTGCTGAATAAGCCTGATTAAATTACAGAGGTTTTGCCCAACATTAGCATTAATGCAGAACATGTGTTATGGGTAAAAGGTTGAGTATGTGTTTATAATATTTATTAAGGATAGTGGGCTGCATTTAAACACAAAATCATATAGTAAAAATGTCAGACATGGTGAAGCATCTCACCCCCGTGTCTGTCTACACTACCACAAACTTAGACTATTCAGATCTAATGAGTCACTGCACCACCCACCTCCCAATTCCTCTTCTGCAGCAGAATTCATGTTTCTTCCTGTTCTATTTCTTTACATTCTGAGCTGATAAAAATGATTTTAGATATCATCACAGTTTTCAGCAGGAAATTGTATTCATCATAACTTCATTTTCATGATTCTTTAAGTCCTTCAACTGTTCATAATGATTTTCTGGTCATTAATCATTTGACATTTTTATATCAGCTTGGCATTTATTACATTTAGTCAGAGATGTTCAAATTTCAGGTCACAAATGACACACATGCATGTAGCACTGGGGCTAAGGTTGAAAAGGGTGCAGTGAAAAGACGTATCTTTGAGATGACGTTTTCTTTATGTTAAACTGAGATGTTATGATTGATATAAAGCATGTGAACGCAGCCTGAGGAAGTGGTAATGTAGTACACTTGTAATAAACTTTAGAAATGGCACTCTCTACAGCATGAGCTTTAAAGTTTTGACCTGAATTAACCAGTGATGAAGATCATTTAGGTTTATAACCCGGGGTTGCCTTAATATTTCAATATACTGTGTCACATTAATTAGGGTATAATAATAATAATAATAATAATAATAATAATAATAATAATAATCATTATTATTATTATTATTATTATTATTATTATTATTATTATTATATTATCCTGGTTAGCTGATTCTGGCCCGTGTTTCTGCATTTTAAAAAAGAGTTTAAAAAAGAACTTAATCTTGAATTAAACTAATTTACAGTTATACCTTTATATTAATCCACAGCCACAGATCTCATCAACAACCTTCTTCAAGTGAAGATGAGGAAGCGGTACAGTGTGGACAAGTCCCTCAGTCATCCATGGTTCCAGGTGAGACAGCACAGCACTTAGTGTGGCATTACAGTGAAGCCTCCACATTGTCTCTGAAAGTCTTGAAGCCTTGTTTGTTTATGTAAGAATATTCCTGCTGTCTCAGGACTACCAGACGTGGCTAGACTTGCGGGAGTTTGAGACCCGGCGAGGCGAGCGCTACATTACCCATGAGAGTGATGATGCACGCTGGGAGGAGTTCGCTGATGAGCACAGTCTGGTCTACCCTAAACACTTCATCATGGCTCCTAACATGGACGACATGGATGAAGACCCCTAGTTACTTTACAGGCTGAATCTGTGAAGGAGATCAGTGTCAGACTCTCACTAGAAGGCACTAACCCCTTAAGGACCTGTAGCTAAAGTGCATACAGCACTTTTCTGAGGCAGGGGCAGGATGAGTGTGGGGGCCAAGTGATAACCAAATCCACAGAAGTGTGAGGCCTTGGTTTTCCGGGCCTTACAGTCAAGAACGTTTGTGATAAAGATTATTTTTCTTCTAATCCTAGTAGAAACCATAAATGTCAGTATTTTGTGGTTATGCATTCTGCCCTCTAGCCCTACCTGTGCTACATCTAACTGTGCAGATCTGTTTATCTTATTTACAGATTTAATGTTAACAATTTTCATTAATATTTCTAATGAGAAGAAGGTGTAAGGGCTTAGTCAAGGTTACGTGTAAAGGAGAGAGAGGAATGGTGCTATAATGAATTAGACTTATTTGAGGGCTAAGTTCAAATAGCCTATAACCTGAGTATCCTTATATCCTATAACTGGAAGATGTTAGGAGGTTTCTCTAAAAAGCCATACAGTGATATTAAGCCATAGGTTTTTTTTTTGTTTTTTTTTTTTTTACAACATTTGAAGCCAGGAATTTTGAAGAAGTCAACAGAGAAAGTTATAAATGTGGTTATTATATAAAGAATAGAAGAATTTTAAAACCATAATTATGGCCTCCAAAATGTATTTTTAATCCATTATTTGAACTAATCTGAGAGCTGATATACAATTATTCTTCATAATTCAAAACACACACCAGGATGTATGTCCTTTTTTTTCTTTTTTACTTTTTCAGGTTATATGGTAAATATATGTTTTTTTTCCCTTCCATCTGTAGAGAGGATGTCTGTTGGTCAGGCAGTCATCGTGACTTTTAAAAGCACAACACTACACATTTGTTAAACACATCAGAATCATAACTGTTAGCTAGAAGTCATGGTTTTAACAGTAGAATTGTATTTCTCTTTCACAAGGGCTGTATGTCAAAATGAACCAACATGAAAAATATTAATGGTATTCAAAAGATATTCCAAAACTGGAGGAAAGTAACCCCTTTCAGCCATGAATACTGAATTGACTTCAGTAGCAAGCTGTTATCAGTACGATATAAGTACATACGTACAAACTCACCTTCTTTGTGCACTAAATGGGATTGAACATATGCAGTATGGTGAGCAGCTACGATTTGCCTATAAGTGTTCACATTCAATTATTTATTGATTATAATTAGGTATACAGTGCACAGTCTGTTCTCAAGGTATGCCATAGCACAGAATAAGGAGCCATTTTGAGCAGATCAGTTTGACTGCTTTTTAAAGTTTGCATGAGATGGAGGATTTTCCATCACGTTGTCTGGGAGAGGAGGGGAGATTTGCTCCCGTGGATCCATATAATCATTACTTCATGTTGCCACTGGATTGGCAGGTGTGAGTGTTTTATATATTTTAGTACATAAATAATTAAATGCACTATTTTGTGTGTGGGGTCTTTATTTCCTTATATAATAATTAAAAAACAGTCTATCCCAAAAAATATGTGGACACCCGACCATCACACCTATATGTGGGTCTTCCCTAACCTGGAATACACAACTGTTTTGTCTTCTCTTTACTGGAAGTAAGAGGCTCAAAAGTTTCAGTCTGACGAGGGCTCCTGTGCAAGTGAGCTCCAGGAAGAAATAGTTTGCCAAAGCTGGACTGGACAGAGCTGAACACATTTGGGATAAACTGGAATTTAATAAACACTGCTTGACATTACTGATCTCACTAAAGCTCTTGTGGCTGAATGGGCAAAAATGTAACGGAAAGAGTGGAGGTGTTTAAATCAGCAACGAGGTGACAATCTGGATTAAGTCTGTTCACCAAGCACATTTGGATGTAATGGGCAGGTGTCCACAAATTTTTGGCCATATAATGTACATTTACACATGTAATAGTCATTGGAGGGAGAAAGGTGAGGCAGCTACAGAGGCTTGATAGTCACTGGTTTAACATGTTAAAGCAATATGAAGGATAAATATTTGGGTTCAGAAATTCAGGTGATGTAGACACAAAACTGCAGAACAAGTCTAATAAATCATCAAAACAAGCATTGATTTGACAAATAAAAACAAATCTACTGCCTCAAAACTACCAGTTTGGAACCAATCATCGAGTACAAAACGTGGACCACAGAGCCATGCGGAGAATAATATGAACTGATAAGTTATTCTCTTCCTTTGGGTCTAATAATAATAAGAAGGTTACTGATATTATCATGTATAACATTTATCATGTATAAATGACTACATTGATTTGTATTTTGTGATTAAAATTCTCACCTGTATGTTATAAACACTTATGGCCCTGAAATTAGTTGTCAATACGTTCTAATTTTAAATTGTCTTATAATTTGAAGTTTGTTTTTAAGCCCCAAATTCTAAAACATTTTAAAACAAATGTGTTAAAGATATACCTAAAAAATCAGGCTTTTTTCCAACTTGAATTGGAAATTATATCATTAGATTATTTGCATTATTGATGTATTTAGCACTATTGTGTTTCATGCAGCTTGATTATTTTCTCGAATGCTCCGTTTCTAAGTTGAAAGCCTGCCATCACCTCCCCAATTACCAAATCCAAACATCAGTGAATGTGTAGGAAAAAACTCTGCAGGGCAAAGAAAGTGCCTTCTTCATTCCTCTGGGAACTGGAGCAATTTTCTTCTAGAGGAATGATCAGTTATTTGTGAGCCAAAGTTCAGAAGGTTCATGTTACTCTTCAGAAGTATATATCTGAAATACTGTGTACACTGAATCCTAGATGTTTCTGTTTTTACATCTAGTCCCTTTAGCCGTATGGCTGACTTGTTGGTTGTTCTATATAATTTAGAATTTACTTGAAAGCTAGTGATAACGTCTTGGTATCTGCTGTGACCAGACCACACGTTTAAGAGCACTTCTTTGGTTTCTGAGGTATAGTATATGATGCACGCATATGCTTTGTGCGTGTCAGCGTGCATGCTGGGTTAGAATCACTATACTACTAACAGTGGCAGCGCATGTCACGTCACATGCAGTTAGCAGCAGCTGGATGCAATTGTGTAACCACTGGCCATCAGGCGGCTTGGCCCACCCCAAACACTGAGGAGTAATTAAAGAGAGAAAGGAATATATTCACTGCTCGTGAACAAGCATATGCATGTTAACCTTTTTTTTTCTATAACAAATTTTAATAACAGTAAACTTTGATAAAACTTTTAACTCATAACTGTGAAGTAAAGGATTATTCAGCAGTCATTGTAAAGGCATGACCTTAGATTTATAAGGTCAGGATGAATGAATGATATAATAATAATAATCTCTTATAATAATAATAAGATCACATTGCGTACGAAGATGTGGTCTTTTTGGATTTGTTCTGTATTTCAAATAGATTTCTAGATTTTGTATACATGGAGGAATTCAGCGGTATCAAACAAAATAAAAAGGTGCAGATCCACACGTCTGTAAGATTAAATTAAAGTAGGTTGTGGATTGAGAAGTACTTGATGAGGGTCTCAGAAAGATTCCCCTGAGCCTGAACTCTGAATGAGCTGCTTTATCTGTTCATTCTTCAAATGGCTTAAAGATGTGGACTGTGCTCCACGCTGTGCTGATAAGTGAGGAAAGAGAGGAAAACCTGGCAGACAAATTGGCTCACAGCCCATTCTATTACCAGAGCTTGTGAAGTGAGGAGAAGTCTGAGTTTTATCATAGGCCATTTAGATAAGGAGCTGAACATGACTGTTCTGGTCTCAGATCAGGAGAAAGGAGCAAAAATAAATAAATAAATAAATAGGATTTGAGTCAGGGCTTCTCTGTAAACAGACTGGAATGATTAATCAAAGGTAAATCAAATCTGAAAAAAATCACATAAAGGAAAACCATGGAATCTCATAAGGCATATACCTGAGTTACATTATTTCTAGAAACACACACACACACACACACACCTTCCACAGTTAAAGAGTTGTTTTCCACTGGCATGTTCTTGCACTGCTGAAAAATAAAAAGTGGTGAAAGTGAACTGTGCAAATGCTGGAGGGTGGGGGTTTGGGAACTAAACAGATCACACAAGAAAATAAAAGAAGCCATAAGCTCATTCAAGTGATCTTGTGCCAAGATTTACTACTGTGGATAGAGCCTCATGTGTGATATAAAACTTGGCAGTTAAAATTTGGAGAGATTATGGAGAAGTACTGAGATCAAATTGGTTCAGAATGCACATATTGTGTAAATATGGCTGATGAAGTACAGATGTTGGCATTATGGTCTTCAGGACGGCTGTATGTCGCTTTATCTACAGTCACTGTCCTGCTCTGGTGGGACTACTGGTGTAGAGTCACAGAAAAATGAAGTAAAATTGTAAATCCTACGTATTTCTCTTAATCTTCCTCATCTTCCTCGTATTATTATTATTATTATTATTATTAATAATAATAATAATAATAATAATAATAATAATAATAATAATAATAATAAGGCAAAAAGAAAGACAATCAACAAAAATAATTAAAACCCGTTTCTGAATTCTTATGTGCTGTCTGCATCAGTGGAGATTTCTGTTATGTATCTCTGTTTTTCACCACTAGGTGGCATTCTGGTTCTGATATAGACTCATTTCTGCCAGCACCTCAACTTAATAAAAACACATGGCTTGAAAAAGCATATACTTTTTTAAATTCGTCTAGTAACATAGATACATGTCTTTATAGCAATATAATTATTTGAATCACACAGTATATATTTTGCTAGTCGTGACTTTTTTTCTGTGTTTAGCACTGTAAGACCTGTAGATGTACACAATCAGGTGCTATCTGCTTCCAGTTTGGCCTTGAACAGCAGATCAGGTTGCAATCCCCTGTCAGCTCTGGGGTGGTCTGTGTGATGTATCCTCCTTGAGTCGGTCTCTACCGACAGGAATTACGGCAAACAAACAAGCCAACAAACAAGCAAACACACAAAAAGCAAACGATCTCAGGCAGCAGATTGATTTGGGATGGGCAAGAGCTATTTGCAGTGGAGCTGGATCTATTTCATGGAGAACCCCCACTAGAGCTGCCTACTGCCTCTTTTGATTGACTCTTGAGGCAGTTCCACTCCAGCTGAGCACCTCTGACACTGATGCTATATTGCAGACTCGGAAGCTCAGAAACAAGTCTGTTGTGCATTGGCATTCTGGTGAATATCAAATGCCTACATTGATATAATTCTTTGCCTTTCTTCACTTAAAGGGTAAATTTGGTTTATTTTTATTTCATTTATTATTTACATTGACTTATTCATGATATTTATTTTTATGGGAGTAGAGCCATGGTGATTTTATTGCAAAGATCCAGTTCACTTGCTTAAACACACTTTAAAAAGCTGTTGCTGATGAAGCAGGTGCATCAGTACACATTCTAAATCACAATTTCAGTGCACTATTGAGATGGTAAAATCTTATAACAGCTCTCACTTCTGATACACATCTCCATTGATGCAAGTAAACAGAGGTAGGCCGTTAAGATCCGCCATTTATCTCATGTGAAATCATGTGGAACACATGGTCAGTTTGTCCTGTAATTGTTTTCTCCACATTAAGGCCCAGGTGAGAGTTTAATGTCATGATGGGCTGTTGACACCAAGTGTAAATGTATATTGCAGACAATAAAGTGCTATAAAAGTAGCAAGTGCCTGACAAGATCAATTCTCCTTTACTAGCTGTCACAAGTAAAAGAAATAAAAATAATCAGCAATAGTATAGCTGAAGGAATTGAATAGGGTGTAAAAGAATAGACACATACACATTGGAGACGTGTATGGAGGAAGGGAAATCCTTGCCTGTAATACAAAGAGGCTGCTGTTTAGGACATGGTGCATGGCTGGACAGTTTGAACAGCTCCAGCTGTGCTGAGAGGAGCTCCCATGTCCTCACACCTACTTCCTTTGAGTGACTGCAATACGCAACCTCTGAAAGGGGCTGGCACTGAACTCTCAAACAAGTGGCAATATTTGCTCACCTGAAATACACATGACTCAGCAATTGAGGCCTGGGACTGGAGCAGGGTCGGGTGCCTTTAGCAGCTGTGAGCCTAAGAGAAGGGGACGGGCCAGGAAGTTTAGTAAGGGGGAGCTGGACCCCTACTGAGGTGCTGTTTATCGCTGACTGTCCTATTGTTTTTTATGGGTGGGAAGGCCATATTTGTTCTTAGCCACAGGAGGCTGATGAGGTGCTAATCTGTTGAGTGGCCAGTGTCACTGAAGCCTGCTTGTTAGCAGGCTAGCTTGTTAGCCACCAGGGCTTGTAAAACTGAGCCTGAATTCATGGGCTCCCCTGCCAAGGGTTTTCACGGGTAAGTAAACACAGATTGGTCACTGATGGGATGTGCCGACTGGCTCAGCAGCCTTTGGGAATTACAGGCTGGGATGACAAGAGGAATGAGGATGTCTTTTGCCCCCCTGCTGATTTTCAGTAAACTTAACAAACTGGACATCTACATATGGATGGGTCACAGAAGAGGCAATGAGTTACCAGTCGGTGATCTCTGGAATTCCAGTCAGTGACCAAGTTGTAGGCTTTTTTGATAAAAATATAGGAACTAGTACCTGCAGACTCCCAAACTTCCTAAACAAAAATAATAATATTATAAGCATTATGGCTAAATAAAATAATATCTGCTTTTGATATGAAACACCATGGTTCAGGAGCTGCCTAGAAGGATGGTCTTGGTAATGCCTGAGTGATGCAGACGCAGGTCAGCAGTCATGGTGACTGCAGTAATCCTAAACTTGCCATCACTCCATCAAGCTACAGATAAGCCAGCTGAAGAACAAATATAAGGAACAATAGAAAATGGGGAACAGTGAAATGTCTTTTGACTGATGTAGGACTGAGACGTGAGCGGTTTCTTAAGAGAATCTAGGAATCAGAGATAGGAATATTTGAAGATTCGAAGAGCACAATTTTAGGTATAGTGTTCGGGAAAGAATGATGCATTTGTTGTTGTTTTTTTTTAATTAAAACAAGTGTTAGATTCCTATAAAAATAAATAAATGACTAGAGAAGATAAAAAAATCAATCTGTAATAGCATACTTAACTTCTGTTCAAAAATACTAGAAATATTGCATGACATTACGAGAGAAGAACCTTATTACATGACAGATGCTGTTCCTATCATATGAATGAAAACAAAATATAGCCTTAACCCACTCACTTTTCAGTCATATTAAATTCTTCAGTTTGTAGCACTAAGATGGTGCAGGAGAAAAATAAAAACATTCTTTAAGTAAACCTGTCTTGATGTATGTGAAAGTGTAAAAGATATATCAGGTAATATTTCTGTCTATAATGTTTTATTCTGATGTCCAGCCATAAGGACAGAATGACTCTATATGATCTATAGGTTAAGCTTTATATAAAATCATTTGCTGATTCTATTATTTTTATCTAGTTTTATCTAGCATGTGTTAAACATGTTTGGCACATAGCTGTTGTTAATCCTTACACAGACTTTGTAGCGATGATGTTTCGACTCTGAACTCGGTGACCCAGACATGTTCTGTCACAACACATTTCATGCAGTCATTGCGTTTTTGTATTTGAAACCTGAAAGATAATGATCAATTTGGAACTGTGTCTCAAAATACCACATTTTAAACCATCTGTTAAACATAATAGTTACTAACTCATGTTTATCTGTCATTTAATTCCTTTACGTCCGATTCCAAATGCCGTTTAGGTGATGTCCTCTTTCGCCTATTAAAAAAGGAAAAGAGAGCAAGATAACTTTAACCTTCTGTTAACAGCAAGCTTAACTCCCTGTCACCACAGTTAAATGACTTTCACTAATGAATTAATTTCACTCGGACCTGTGTTTTCTTTAGAGGTGACAGCTGAGAAGTGAAAATGTGTCAGCTGAGTGTGAACGATGGCAGCTCCTGCTTCTGGAGCGGGATTGATGGTGGTAATATTTAAGAACTCTTCTTCCCACGGGAGCACACAGCTTAATTAGCATACTGACGCTTGCCATCACATTTAATTGCTTTTGGTTTGTAATTAAAACGTGTGTTGACTTTGCGTTTCCCTCGCTGATGCATAACAATGAAGGGTTATATGATATTGCACTTTTTCTGTGGTGTACATTAAAAGGCATGGATTAAAATAACGGATATAATCCAATCCATTTTGTGCCTGAGTGCTAATAGTTTGTCAAGCATGGTGGAGAATTAAATTGTATAATATTGAATGCATCGCAGGTCTTCCTCTCTTTCCTATATGGCCCTTGAAATGTTGTTTTCAACTTTCATCCATCTGGTCAAACATGTTCAAATCAAGAGCTGCTTGATTTTGTAACTTCAAGCTCCACATTTCCCGGTCATGCTATGTGGAATGGATGTGGATTGGCACCTTGTTTGTGGTATGCATGACTACGCTGAGGTCTTTTTTGCATGACAAGGGGAGTGTATTGCAGCCGCCCCTGGATACAGACCACATAGACCCTAATGCAGGGCATTCCCCAGCGAATACTTCTCAATATCAAAAAGGTGCGTATTTGAGGAAATCCTTAGCCCATTTACGCCAGTGTTTGCACCCAGACCCAATGGGCCTCTGTGCAATAACTTCTGTACCACCCCTCTGGCTGTGAATGACACCTCAATGGCTGCCCTGAGCTTTTTTCCTCCCTCCATCCAGTCAGGGTTGTGTGCATTCCCCGTCACTCTACTTTTGAGATTCATTTCCAGGTAAACACGCTTTGGCCGGCCACAAACCTGCAGCCAACAGCCGTTGTCACAGCTGTGCTGGATAATAGCCAGGCCGAACTCCTGCACCGCTCCGGAATGTTTACTGTCACCACAGGGCCTGCACAGCAAACACTTCTCCATTACCTTCCAGAAGAAAGAGGGTGCAGTTATTAATTTTATTTTGACGAATCACAGGCTTAACCCATTGGCCCTTTGTTATTGTGGTGGAGAAAAAGAGGAGTAAAAGCAGTGATACAGAGCAAAGCAACCTTACAGCAGGAACTAGGTTTGAGGTTTGTTTAAGTTTTAAAGAACAGAACGCTTTGCTTTGAAAGTGAAGACTCTAAGTAACACATTCCTGCAAATAACAGCAGGGAATTTGAATTGCGCCTCCCACCTAGCTTGTATAGAGACCCTGATATGAATCCCTACTAAAATGCTGCCAGATTCCCAAGACAGTAAAAAGCCAGTGAGAAATACCCTGAAAACAGTGCAGATAATCTACAGCATCACAGGTGTCAGAGGAATTCAGTCACAGCTTTCAGTGTACAAGTTTTCAAGTTGAATACATACAATTGAAACAAACAGACTAGATAAAACATGTCTAGTCTAAATCAGGTGTTCGGCCATTCAACAATCTGCAAGATCTGCAAAACACAAAAAAAAGATGTATCATACTACAAAGCTAAACATAAAATAAAAAAGCTTTATAAAGCTATAAAATAGCTACTTAAATGTTAACTGACACTAACATTTTTTCTTTTTGCTCTGAACATTGACGTTCTCTGGACTGGATTAGATGCTGCTGGAGGTCGTCTAAAACCTGCTCCCAGCCGGGCTGACTTTTATAACTATGTTGAAAAATGTAACTTGAATTACATGAAAGGTTGTGTCAAACATTTTTTAGAAGCTTAAATATAACCTGACCTCTTTGCAATTTGAAACATGATTTTAGGTCTACAATAGGGAGAATGCAGGTCAGTGTTTAGAGATCCCAAGACAATATTTGCTTAGAATACAGGTCCTAATGTCTGAGTTTGAGCAGGATCACCTAGGCGCCACCCACTGTGATGGTGCATTGCAACACACAGAAAGCATTCAAATAGATGATGGATAAACTGCAGTGGATATAAGTATAGAACAAAAAACACATACTAATGCCTCAAAGATAAACTAAACCGAATAAGCGAAAGTGAGATTTTTTTTGCGAGATTCATATTGCTGTGTCTTAATTATTGTCCATATCTACTCTCTAGTTAATGCTGGAATCACCTGCCATATGCTGCTTCTGGTACAGAGAAAATCAGGCACAAAGTATAGGCCAGAACTCCAAAGTGTTCTGTTTGCACAAAGATAGGGTCTTTTTCGTTTTCATCAAATACAAAAAAGTGACCTTCACTACTGAGTGCACTCACAGTCTGTACGTTCATGAATGATTAACTTTAAGCAAAACATGCACTGACCATGAAGTAGACCATAATTATTTGAATGTTTTAAATGATCATTTTCCAAATATGACTGTGAATTCTGTAGTCATGTTAAATATGGCAAAATGATATTGATCTGTCATTTATATTTTAATAGCTTGTACATTGTGCTTTATTGTGCTTGACTGGTTGAGTAAAAAAAGAAAAAGGGTAATAGAAAGGTTACTAGTTATGCATATGATCATAAAGTAGACTATATAGAGTACGCTTTCATATATTTTTATAAAATGCTATAATGATGAAGTGGGTACACTTAGTGAAAAAATATAGAGGAAAAGGTTGTCATTTAAGAATGTGAATAATGCCAGTAATATCCAAAGCCACACAGGGCCTACCATACTAACTTGTAATATGGCAGTCAAGCATATACACTAGTGTGTTTTGGTATAAAGACATATTTCATTCTTTGCAAACAAGGATGCAAATAAATAAAAAAATAAATAAATATCCCTGTAAAAAAATCCCTGTAATGTAACGCACAATCACGTGTACGCGTGCATCTTCATGCATTCTTCAGGTCTGTTCAGGGAAACAATCCATGGACACAGTAACACGAATGACTTTCTGTATGGGCAAATGGCCTGATTTAATGCACTGTCATGCCAGATGGATCACGAAGGAAGAGTTAACATGTAGCCTAAAAATAATTTTTGATGACAACCAAATTTCTCAAAGGATGGTAAATATGTTGCACTCGATATCAGCAATCTCTGACAATCAAACGAGGAGCAGACTGGAAGGGTTTGGCTTTTTTGCGCTGTCTGAACGTCCGTCACCCTCTGCGCCGTTTACACATTACACACAGGTCCAAATAAACTCTGAGATTATATTGACATTTGTGCGCCTGCGCTACGCAAATACGCAATCAAACAGATACGGAACGATAACACTGCTGCACAGGCACGTGCCAAACACCCTGGCATTAATGTTAATGCTTTCATGGATGCGTTATTCAGGAATCAGGCGGAAGTTGAACTGTAGAAATGAGCCTGCGTGGTATCAGAACAAATACATGGGTAGAAACGTCGATGTCCTCGTGTTACTTATATTCAAACAGTTTGCCAAAAATCATTTGACATGATACTGCGCAGGTGACAAAATATTGACGCCGAAAGGGGGCGCCATCAAACTCCGTGGCACCACTGGTAAGTATTTAGACACACATGATAGGCCAAGATCAGTGCTGAGCAGATTACACACATTTCAAACATTAACAAATGAAGATTCTGACATCTTGATCTCTTCACTTTTGGTTACAAATATTAGCTCTAATTAGCTGGTGTAAAATGTCTTATTTGGAATGGATTTTGTTATTCTTACTAATAAGCGGTCTAAGTGAAACTGAATTTGTCAGACTCAAGGGTCTTCTCAATTTGCCCTACCAACAAGAGCATCAGCATTCGCCTGTGTGATTCGCCTATTTCGTGGATAGTCAAACACTTTGGATAAATGTTAGGCTACTTTGTTTAGTGAAGGCAATCAAATCGCGCCACTGCGCGCTGCAGAATCAACACGGATGACCTGTGTGCTAAGAGTGAGCTCTTACATTAGCAAACCTCGTCCTGTTATTAGTTAGACTACCATACATTAGTGCGCGCGTAAACAAACCTATAATCCAGACAAACCGAGAACAGATTTGAACAGTTTCATTCATCTGGTCACATCTCACTCACTTAGTTTTAGTGACTGCACTGGTATAAAACCACACATAAATATAAAATACCATATGAGTGTTGCATTGATTTCCTTTAAAAGTACGTTGTTGAACCAAACTGTGTAAAATTACACCAGATGTAGACTAACAAAGGTCTCTGAAACGTGAGCAAGACATGATCAAAATAAAATATCAACAATCTATATATTTATATATATGTTTATGCAGTACAATTTCGTCTGGAACAATTTAGATTATTCGAAATATAGGACTGTAATTTAAACAATGTTGAATAAACCCTGATTAAAGTAACGTCAGTTTTTATCTGCGCGTGATAAAGTGGCCTTAACCAGCCCCTCGTTCCCCCTCCTTTTTTTCTACTGTTGGAATACAATAAGATTAGCTTATAATGAATCTTTTCATATGGACGCTTGCTCTTTTGGAGTGGCGCAGGTGTACAATAGGGGGGCAACGCGGCGAAGTCTCGCGCCTAGGTGTGAGCAGATTATTCAAATAGGGCCGAGTGAAGAAGGGATTGGAGGCTCGCCCGGCGCACACGGCTATATCACAGCGCTAACACACAGCAGCAGGCGTCATTTGAACTCCAGTCTTCAGCAGTCGCCTCTCAGCGTCCGTCAGCGCGCATGCAGCTGACTCACACACATACACGCTCACACGCACAAGCGCGCACACAAGCACACACATGCGCCAGCCCTTGACAGAAGAGCGCGACTAGAACACGAGGATCCTTGAGGTTCCCAAACAGCCACCGACGAGGACGGTCTTGTCTGGGGAAGCCCTCTAAAATCTGAAAGAACACTTCAGGATGCTCGGGGCTGTCAAAATGGAAGGACACGAACACGCGGACTGGAGCACCTACTATGGAGAGCCTGAGGTAGGTAGCCTACCCTAAATATATATGTATATAGTTTTTTTTTCCTCATGGAAAGCCGATTTCATTTTATACAACTCAATATTAGCCCTGAGATAATATTAACTTTGAGATCAAATATTGACTTGAGGCGCCTCCAAATCCTCCCCCATCTCGACGCTCTGCACTATCCTAACAAAACTTGGGCTTGACACGAAATACAAACTTCCTTCCAATCATGTAGCTTTATGTATACTTGTATATCTTTATACTGCGATAAGATTTTAGCTCATATTTAGAAGAAAAGTTTATTTAATTACGAAAGGACATTCAACTTTAATTTAACTTTCCGAACTAACCTGACTTTACCTAGTCTAAGTGGTGGTCTAGCACGGTCAATTTGAACAATATGCCCATATTTTATTTCTATTATATGCTGAAATAGCTACTTCTGTTGAGCTTCTAAGCTCAGAATGATAAATCAAAAGCCAATTCATTTTTTTTACAAAGTGTAAATGAAATTTAAATGAAATTATATTTTCATATTACGGACTATAATGACGCTTTTAAGAGTATATTGATATTAGCAATTAAACAGACAATAATAATAATAAATAATAATAATAACAATAATAAAATCCTCTTTTTCAGTGTTACACTTCGGTCGGCAACATGAACACCGGACTGGGAATGAACTCGATGAACACGTACATGAGTATGTCTGGAATGAGCACAGCCGCGAACATTACGGCCAACACCATGAACATGTCGTACGTAAACACGGGTATGAGCCCCTCCATGACTGGGATGTCTCCGGGCGCAGGTGCCATGGCGGGTATGGGCCCGGGCATGACGGGTATGAGCGCAGCACTCAGCCCGAGCATGAGCCCAATGACGGCTCAAGCGCCTTCAATGAACGCCCTGACATCCTATACGAACATGAACGCCATGAGCCCCATGTATAGCCAGTCAAATATCAACCGATCCCGCGACCCCAAAACGTATCGTAGGAGCTACACACACGCCAAGCCGCCGTATTCATATATCTCGCTGATTACTATGGCCATCCAGCAGTCTCCGAGCAAGATGCTCACCCTAAGCGAGATCTACCAGTGGATCATGGACCTCTTCCCCTTTTACCGACAGAATCAGCAGCGCTGGCAAAACTCTATCCGACACTCGCTCTCCTTCAACGACTGCTTCGTCAAAGTGCCTCGCTCGCCTGATAAGCCCGGTAAGGGCTCGTTCTGGACCCTGCACCCAGACTCGGGCAACATGTTTGAGAACGGCTGCTACTTGCGGCGCCAGAAGCGCTTCAAGTGCGAGAAATCTTCAAGCAAGGAATCTGGCCGGAAGTCGTCTGAACCTGGTTCACACAGCAGCTCTGAAAGCTGCAACGGCAATGAGTCTCCGCACTCTAACTCCTCCGTGAGCGAGCACAAAAGGTCGCTTTCGGACCTGAAGTCAAACCCGGGAATGAGTCCAGAGCACAACGCCACTTCGCCCGTTTCCCAGCACCACCATCAGCAGCAGCAACAGCATCTAATGGCGCAGCACCACGCGGTTCTCTCACATGACGCGCACTTAAAGCCAGATCATCACTACGCTTTCAACCATCCGTTCTCCATCAACAACCTTATGTCGTCCGAGCAGCAGCATCACCACAAAATGGACCTGAAAACGTACGAGCAAGTGATGCATTACGGCTACAGCTCGCCGATGGCCGGCGCGCTCTCCATGGGCTCCATGGCGGCGAAAGCAGGCTTTGATTCGTCGCCGTTAGGAGCGGATACGTCCTATTACCAAGGCGTGTACTCGAGACCCATCATGAACTCATCGTAATCTCGTGGAACTTTTCACATGTTTGTAAATTTGTAAAAATTACTCTTTGTGCATACGTATTCTGGACTTTTTTGACGTTTCGCATTAATTTAGTGGTCACGTTTATTAGTCATTATTTTGTAAAAAAAAAAAAAAAAATGTGAAGAAACGAATGTGATGAACTCAGCTTGACTGCTTTGAAAATGGACCAAAAATACAGCTGATCTGAATCTGGGAATCTTTACCAAATGAAACGGAGAAACTGTTCTTCATTCATTTGTGAAAACATTATTTATGGCTTGTAAATGTGTATTCTTGTAGACAATGATGAGAACAGAATCTATATTAAAGTGTTATTTGAATTTTCAACAAGTTCTGTAAATGTGATTCTTGTTCATCCAAATCGTTCTCAGATGTATGTTTGATCACCCTACAAGTAACACCAATACATTTTTTATTTTAGTTTTTAGGCCATTTTGCAAGGGCATTTCACTTTATGAATTAAATGTATAAATGAACTATTAAATATATTAAAGTATATATTTTTAAAATATATAGCAAAAAGGTTAAAAGAAACAAGACACAATATAAGGACTGGGACTGCTACAACCTATACGTTTATAATATTGATTATCTCTTAACCAATGTCTTCAGGGATTTCTTTTTCCACAGCCAATTACCTAGATATCCGATAAATAAACTTTGGTGGACTGAAGAGATTTCAGAGGAGCTATGCGAGAAATTAGAAAAGGAATTAAAATTGGTGCTTTAACAAACAAATGGTATTTAAATGTAAATTCACGTTCAGCGAATACAAATACATTAAACATTATTATATTATATTA
>JAOTRN010000002.1:11142681-11152879 GCA_028566695.1 Bagroides melapterus
ATAATAATAATAATAATAATCATAAGAACAGTAATTATTTAGAAATGTTTCAGTTCATTATATTGAAAGCATTTTTATTTCTTTTGTGCATTAAACGGTATGACTCATGAACTCTTATTGAAATGATATTGTCTTGTTATACATTACAAGAGCATATTAAAGGAGTTTTATACATGATGAATGAACCCAATGAAGATAATTGTCTTTCACCGTCTCTTTGGAGGCTATTTTGTAAGCTTCTGTCATTTCCATATTTCCTGCTGATGTTGAACTTATGACCTCATCTCCATGGAGACATGTAGAGACGAAGATGGAGGGCAGCAGAGAGAGTTTGGCCGTCAGGCAGGAAACCTGTGTGGTCTCCAGAAATGTGTGGCCCAGTCCAACACATACATTCAGGTCTGGCCTGAGACTTAGCTCTGATTCATACGGGAGATTCATCAGCTGGAATAAGCACATATGGTTGTGGCCACTGGAGGAGCAAGAGAACTGCATGTGGAATCTCTGGACAACAAAATTCCTTTTCATTACTGTCAAATGTGAAAAGCTGTTAGATGTAGCACAGAGGAGGAGTCGCATAATTTCTATATATTTTGAAAAGCAGAGCCTGGTTTATAAAGGTGTGTATATTTAAGGTTTTCAAAATGAGTAATGGTACCACAGGGCATGGTGTGCTTCGGCTTGGACACCTCTCAAATAAAACAAAAACAAACACCAGTGTTCTCTTTTTCCAGATTAAAACATGAGATCAAAATATGTTCTTACTTGAGGTTGCAATATGTGCAGCAGGAATGGGAGATTTCCCCATCAGTCATGTTGTGGAATACCCCATGCAGTGCAATGACATATCAGGCAGACTCAATTATTTAAAAAAATAGACCGCCTTTGCAAATATACAGAATTAGAAATTGTCAAAGTTTGGGCATGCCTGGAGAACACCAGCTACAATGAGGAAATGTTACTCAACACACTAACCCAGAAATTATACTTCAACTCGGACCAGATATTCTTGCCTTATAAGAAACAGCACCAGGGCTAAACCCGTGGATTCTGTGCCCTTGGTTTCTGTTACAATGGGAGTGAAGGCAGCTGAGATGCATTAAAGTAAATGGCCTTGGAGAGAAAGACCAACCACAAGAGAAAAATATTCACAACAGATCTCCTGCCACTCAGTGTAGAAGAAGGGAAATGCATCTCCCAATCTTTGACTCAGTTCCTTATGTGAAGGAATGCCATATGACTCTCTAATTTCTGTAGCACAACTTATTTTATTTAATGACCATGCAGTCACGTCAAAACCGTTCTGTGTAATTTGGGAAAGACATTTTACTCAGACTTGTGTTGTGTTCATACTGATCCAGGGATTCTTTTTCAAGCTTTAAAGATTACTGAGCAAACTTATCTTTCTAATCCCACCAGTAGACCATATTAAGATTCTAATGTTTAAAAATAGTAATATAGTATGAAATATGCAACAATGAAAATTGCTTTAAATCTTGTTTCTGCAGAGTGATGACTTTTTAATTTTTATATCATACATGTTTAACATTTAATGCTGAGGGTATTTTATTAGTTAAAGAAAATGTACCTATACCATAAAAGGTTTTCCATTTACTGTTCATTAAAATGGCACATCATCAAGTCCACAGCTAGATGTGTTTTGGGCAGGATACAATACGTGAATCAATACATTAAAGTTAGGCAAACCAGTCTACACACTGAACACTGAAACAACGACTAACCTCCTGCTAAGCAGCTGCTGGAAATGAACACTTTCCATACTGGCTTGGCTGTAAGGGTCAGTGGCTGCATATAGGCTTCCTATTGTCCTTCCTTCATGACATACATGTTAAGGTAAACATATAAGCATAATACAACACGAAGTCACAGACTGCAAAATATGGATAGCTATATTCTATTTATGTAAATATGCAACTATTACAACTGGCAACAATATTCCATCAGAAGTCAAATAAAAAAGGATTGTCAGTGTCTGAAACGATCAGTGGTCTGGTCAGATAACCAGACTGTGGTATGCAAAACTTCACAGTCACTTTATGCAAAAGCAAAAATCTACACTATGGAATTTCTACGCTGACAATGGAAGACCACTTTCCTTCATCCGTATGGATATCTTGTTAAATGGAGATTGCACTGTTCACTGCACACCATCAATGTACCCTCATTTGAGACATTTACTCTTTATCCAACCAGTCCTAAAGAGCTTATGGTTGAGTCTAGACAGAGAATGGCTACTATGGGAGAGTCAAAATTATAAGAAGTGAAATCCTGTATGTGTAATGCTATGGCAAATATTTAAAGCATATTTGAGTTTTAATTAAATTCTTTATATTAGGAAGCTTATTTGTTACAGGGTGAATTTGCTGAATTTAAAAAAGTAATATATATATATATATATATATACATATAATTTTATTTTTTTTAATCCTGAGCACTTTTTTTAAATTCAGCAAATTCACCCTGTAACAAATAAGCTTCCTACATATACATATATAATGATGGTGTCACTTAAAACTTTAGCAGGTGACCTGTGTAAAAGCCATTTCTCAGTCTTTCACTGAGAATGGCTTGGATGAACTAATCCTTAAAATCTCCGGGTAAATAATGGAGCTCTAGAATATCAAGAGGGTATCTCACAGTATTTGGTTAAAGGATTCAGGTAGGAAGCTTTTAGGCTTGTTTAAGCTTTGAAAGAAAGAAAACAGGTTGCGGACTGGCAGGCAGACCACATTGTTCACTGGGAGGATTAGCAGACTTGCTCTTGACCACATATGATATGGTGAATATAACTTTCTCTGTCCTTTCTCAATTTAAGAGTTTGCTTTGATTTTATTTTTCTTCCCTGAAAACCTTTGATACATAAACAGTTATTTACAGCTGTAAAAACATGATAAAAACAATACTGCAATTTCCAAAAGACAGTAAACAAATGCTTTCTAGAATATAGTCTATACAAGTGTTTAGATGAGAAAGATCGTTCTAATGGTCTCAAAAGCTTCCTAGACTTATGGAGACATGTTGAGACAGGCGTGGAAATCTGTCAACTCTCTTCTCTTACTCCTAACATGATTCCCACAAGCATAAAGGAATTTTGAACAAAAATGGGCGAATTAAATAGCTTTTTCGTAGCTATTTGTAGCCTTTCTAACTTAGTAAAGAATTCTGGTATATTACCTATTAGAAAAGATACCATTCTGAAAACCCTATGTAAATATTTTAACAATAAATCTTCTTTTTGATTTGTTTAATTTTGCTCTGAATTTTCCTATTATAGAAATGACTCTTCAGTGCTAAGCTGTGTAGCAAACAGCACAAAGTATGTACAGTGTAAGCCATATAACTGAAATTCCTGTCAATAATTCACAACATGTTAAGAATGTCATTTCAGTTAGCGTATTACATAATGCATGGTGGATACATAATAAATCTGCCTATGAGAAATTAAAGTTAAATCTGACAGAGAACATGAAGACAGTCATTATGCTAGTCAAACTCTAAGAGAATGAATGCCACAACCAGAGTTCACTTTATTACTGCTTATCAAATGAGATGACATCATTTCATCAATCATTCTTCAACTCATAACACAGCAGGACAGATTGTCTGATTAATTGTACTTAGACTGTATGTAATCTTCAAAAAAAAGTCTTTTATGTCAATTGCAAGCGAGTTACCACAGAATGACTTAACTGCCTCAGCAGCTATTAAACATCATTTACTATATCAACTGCTATTTACCACTGTTGTTGTAGTGTGTGTGTGTGTGTGTGCACCTCTAGATGATAAGCAGCAAATTGGTGAATGGGGACATCAGTCTTAATTTCAAGAAAGGGATTTTCTAACTTATGCAGAAAACTTCAGATGTTTACAGAAGCATACATTCAAACAGGCTCACACACAAATTCTACAAGCATTCATACATTCACACACAATCGCACATTCACTTACAGCAATTTCTATCTCCACCTGAGATCAGAACGCAAAGAACGCAAAAGAACAGCCCAGCAACAGTCCAGCTCACTGACATAGGAAGGACAAGAATGCTTGGGTGGTACAGAGGCTGATTTTGGTGTAGTTCCATTACATGAATAATCAGTGAGTGTGTGGCATTATGGAAAAGGTCCAGATGGTTAAGATGGAATGCCCTGATTGGTTTTCAAGAACTGAACCCTGGTCTCTTTGATATGATCACTATCAGTCAAAAATCCCCACTGCTCAAAACCATTCATTAAAGATCATTATCTTGGACGAAGGGGGGAGGGGTGCAAAGGGTATATTAGGGGATGTAATTTGGTAAATATTCCTCTCAACCTTATGCCATTAAAGATTACATAACAAGGTATATGCAGAAACTCAGTGCCACATTAATCTTTGTAAAATCAAAAAGCAACATCTCTTTAAAAAAAAAAAAAAAAAAAAAAAGGTTCTCTTCTCATTTCAGCACAACAAAAGATCAGAATGTGGCCAATAAGGAAATACATGTTCTTCGTTTATTTGTTAGGATGTGAAGTGGAAAGGCCTCGTTATCTGACTTTTCTGCCCGCCACACACCAAAGTATTTAAAGATCAGACAATACAAATGTATTCCTCATGGTGACTGCACCTCAGATCTGTTTGGTCTGATGTATTCTGTATATATGTAGCTACCATGTTGCAGCAATCAACTGATTTTGTCAATCAGATTTTGTGGATAGGTATGATTACTGGACATTTAATTAATATAATAAATAATTTCTCTGGGCTATATCAGTCTGAATAGTAAGTATGCTCAGAGTAGGTGTTTAGCCAGTTGTTATGTTGTTCTTTTTGCATATACACTGTATACTATGCTACATAATATGTAAATTACTGACACTAAACTTTAACATTACAATGGTACAATAGAAAGCTTCTCAGAACTTACTTCCCTTTACATAAATGTGTTGTCCTTGTGTATTTCCTTGTATTTTTTGAATTGCAGACACTGATAATAATTTTTTGAGCAGGTCCAGTCAAATAAAATCACCATATACATTTTGTCTGCTGAAGTTTTAGGATGAAATACCACAGGAAGATCCCTGTGACTTAGTACTTGTTTCTTCTTGACCCCAGAGCCAAGGTTTTCCACTTGAATTTTAACAGTAAGGCCTTAATTCATTACAGATGTTTTATGGGGAATTGTGTATCAATCTAGACCCAGAGCATTGCTCTTTGTAGCTGCATTGCATCCTAGTCTACTCATTTTCACAAGCAGTAAACAACTCAGTATAGGAAAGATGTCATGACAAGTTCTGTTCATGTTCACTTCTGACGTTCCCTTTAAAGTTTTGAGGAATTTTAACTTGCTGCGTAGTCACGCTACGACTTCTTCCTAAGCCTTGACAGTTTACCCTGACTGACATTGTCCATGCATTATATAGCATCTACATTTTCTTGCACTCATGCTATTGAATTTATTTTTACATAATATATAGTAAATTACAATAATAATGTTATCTTTTATCAAGGTTTCTGTTACCAAGCTTGTAAGCAAACCATAACATATCTATGCTAAAGTTCTGTGTGTTTATTTTTATATCGTTGCAGCTTCAAGCAGCTACCAATCATATGATAAATAGAAACTTAAACTGCCATGCTAATCCTATAATTCCATTTTTTTCTCTCTCTATTTTTTTTATGGCATTTTCATTCAAGCATCCCATGGTGAATAAAACATATATGTATTGGCATCTTACACCTCTTCAGTGAAAGTTGTTGCATCTACAGTATATATCTCTGTTTAAATCACAGTACAGCTTCTAAAACTTTCTTTCAAATCCTTGCCATGTGCTATAAAATGACCGCTTTGTAAATTCAAACCTCTCAGTATTCTTGTATCAGTCAGTGTGTGGCAAGGATAACTCAACAGGAAGACTTCAAATGACTAATCTTTTTGCCTCTTTTCTGAAGGAAAAAGATTTGCAGCACTCTGGACATGAAAAAGAGCGAGTAATGAGCTGGTTTTGATGTCTGGCCACAGTGCGGTGAATCTCCATTTGACTCAGATCTGCTTTGAATAAAATCTGATTTGCCTCCTCCTAAAATTAGGCTCCTAAATTACACAGTCCAAAGCACAATGTATGTATGCAGGAGACTTGAAGGCTGTCCTGCTCTCCAGCTCCTAATGAGAAACTGCTTGCAGACAACATTCAGACCTAAAAGCAAGCACCTGCAATGTGGACACCAGAGACATCCATCTTCCTTTATCCCCTCCCATCAACACCCACAAGAAGGGGTATTTACTTGACCTCTCTATTATTTCCATATGATGAAAGTAGAGAGGACACTTTTAGTGGAGGGGGAGGAAGGTGTGGAGAGCGGTGAAAGCTTTAGTTGGAGATAGTATCATCATTACAGCTTTCTTTATGAGACAATTTTAATAAGTCTCACAAACAACACTGATTTCAAATCCAGTGATGTTGTGAAAGAACTGTGGAATGACAAGATATCTCAGTTTGTCTTCTGAGACAAAGACCTAGTCCTGGACTCTAATGGACACATTTAGTGTCAAAAGTGATTTTGTTTCATATGAGACTCAAGGAAGACTTAAGTTTAAAGTGTTAAAGTTATATTGACTCTGTCTTGCATTCCTTCATCATTCTTTTGCAGGTGGGCCATAATGGCACCCTAATGGGAGTGTAAAACTGGAGGAGTCACCTGTTGACACTCTGGACCAACAAACAGCATCAATTCTCTACTGTTTGTTTGCTTTGCTTCTTGGGGGCAGTAAAAAGAGGTAGAGAGCTGTCTGAAGTCCAGTGTCTTAGAATGAGGACCAAGAAACTTTGTTGGCCGGAAACAGACATTTGAGTCACACAGCATAAGAGAAGCTTAAAAGCACTTCTTCATTCTGTCTGACATATAGCTTTTGTTCATCTGAAAAAGAGAATTTGCACGCCAGAAATAAAGAGTTGCTAGGAACATGGCTGAGCATTGTCTTTCCCATAAAATCAATGGTTAGTTGGTTTCACCTAAGCATTTTACCAAACTACTGAAATTCATATCACACATATATACAGGAATAAAACTCAACTAATTAGAAAAAACTCAACATAATCATCATTAAAGACTTGATCTTTTGTCTTTTGTCATTTGTGGTTGTGTATCAAGGAGAATGCTATAAAACTATTCTGTATTCTATATAAGGTGCCATTATTTACGTTGCTGGTTAAAACCAGACATATAAATATAATACAGAGAAGAATCAGCAGGAGCAGTTCAGAGAAACCACAGTGCAGATCTTGATCAGCAGAGAAAGGCCAGTTAAAGAGGATGTTTCAGGGCTTGTTTGCAGAGACTGATCAGGTGATTGTCCAGACAAAGGCAATGTTTGGCCCCAGCAATGGTGTGCATCCATTTAAATAAAAGTATTTGCTCTTGGATCATATTACATCCTCATTACCATCAAGAAGCAAACCAGTTTCTCAAATAAGCCACACTTCTTTGAAGAAAAAGTCATCAACCACATGGGTAAATTATCAGATTATGGATGGCATTTCTGAAAAATAACACTGTAATATTATAGAGTTTTTTTTGTGTTTTTTTTTTAAGTTGAACAATTTTTTTTTTATTTGTCTGAGATAAAGCTCACATCATCTTTCTGATGCACAGTGGAAATTCAAGTAACTAAATCCTATACATAAATGCATTATAAAAGTCGGGTTCTGCCCCCTTGCTTAAACTTATCCTTCTGTTTCTATCATGATAAATGATAATGATTAGGTTGAAATAGGAAGGAAGTGGTGAGATGGATAGGAAGATTGAACTAAGTGAGTCGGGTGGATAAGTCTACCTGAGAGTTTCTGAGCAGCTGACCAAACATATCCCATTTCAAGGCCCAAAAAGTCATCTTTTGTACAAGCATCATCATCAGACTGATGATACGATACGATATGATATGATGCAATGCAATTAAAAACACTATGATACAATTAAACATATTTGTAAAAATCATATGTTGTGATATATTTACTTGTACATTGCCTGAAGCTTAAACCAAGTGAATTTTGCTAAACTGGAAGCATAAATGAATGATGGACTGTCAACAGAATGATTAATGATAACTTGTTTTTGTCTGTCTCTCACTTTCTGGTGAGAATGTTCTTCATACAGCTCACTGTATTTAGTGTCATGGTGTGTGTCAGTGGAAACAGACACCTCTGTACACTTCACCTCTGTCAGACCAGGGCATGCACGTGACAAATCACTGTGTAGTAATTTAAAAGGTTGTTTTAAGGTCTAGTCTGTACCTTGCGTAAGAGTTGTCAGGATACCCTTTGATTAATATATTGTGAAGGAATTTTTTAATACTGACTTTAATAAATCGTTCCAAATGCAAAGTGGCAATAAATTATGCATTCTTGATATTTCCTGATAAATATATGACGTCATGTTCACTTGAAACATGCACAAATAAAACCACCAACATTAATAAAATAATATTTATAATTATATGTATATGAGCTGATTAAAAAATAAAGTCATAATAGAATTTCCACAACAGATAAGCTACAAAATTACTTGGGATAAAAAAATATTAAATAAATGAAAAAACAGAAAAAAACTTAACACTCCATCACCATACACCCCATATCTTCTAGCTAGACAATGCCAGAAAAAATTAGTTTTTAACATGATGTAGAAGGCTAAATTATTCCACAGTTTGGGGGCTATAACTAAAAACACAGCCTTGGTCACCCTTTGACCTTCACAGGGATTATGGAACATTCAGAAAATTCTAATTCAAGTAAAGTTTAAGTCTATGACTATGACCAGCCAGATTTTTGAGTTTTGAGTTTTGAACCAGGTGAAGGTACAGGAAAGAAGACTGATAAACCTCCTAAATACTAACATTTACAAATATACGGAACAAACAAGGAAAAAGCTTATATGAACAAACGTGACCCACGTTGTTACCAAATTATTTAAAGGAACTAGAGGCTCCAAACACAATAACTTCTTTGTTGCTCTCCTTTAACTGTAGGATGTTTATTATCTTCTGACTTTTTATATCCCCTCATAATCATGGAGAGGCTTAAAGTAATATAATACTACATAAGTAATGATAAATAAATAATACTAGTGACAGTTTGCATTGTTTTTAGAATTTTTCTCCCCACTTTCATTTTTTATAATAATTAAAGGAATTGCATCATTTTGTACTAAACCAGAAATTACGTTTCTCATTACTTGAACACAAAATGCATTACTTGTACATGGTTTTCCAGGATTCATTCATTCATTTTGCTTATAGGAACTTTAACCTTCTGCATGCCTTCACCTTTCACTAGGCTACATAATTGATGTATTTCCTGCTATGATATTTCTGGAGTGAACAATTTGTCATATAACTAGCTGGTTAGCTAGACAGCTAGCCTAGTCTGCATGGCTTGCAACGTGATTCACAACTAAGCTTAAGAACTAAATCAACATATCTTCTTACAAAAGGCAGATTTTATGTGAGCAGACTAAGTTTGATGGGCTTTTTAGTCAAAAGATACACTTACAAACTAGCTAAATATCAAGCAAGATAATAGACTAGGTTAAATCATGCTAATCATGTGACTCAATTCAAATTTAAGAGTTGAGTCAGAAATAAATGGTCAGTGTCAGATATCAAACAAAGATTACCGGACACTGAAAAGTCACTCATATATTAATGAAGACTTTTTCTGTATAATTTATTTTCCAAAGAAATTGTGTATATGTTTTATATAAATTAATTAAGTTAAATTAATCTTTAAAACAGAAACAGATTCATCAAAATTGGATTTCATCAAAATTTGCTTTAATCAAATTTCCACCATATCAGTGTTGAAACCTCCATAGAATAAAACATAACTTGAACAGTACTGTTCCCACATTCTTGGCAGCTGCTGAAAGAAGTGTAGCTTTCCAACTTTCTAAATCTCAATTTAACCATTGGACACTTTTCAGCTCTCAAATGCTCAACACATTTATATTGCAAGCAAATGTTGCCTCCAAATCCACGAACAATCTCTTCAAAATAAAACATATTCATGCCCAAAAGCCATTCACATTTTCACATGAAGTCCTTTAATTAACTGTAAATGCAATAAATTATTTACTAAAGTAAATGTCTTTCATTTGAACTTTTAGTATTTGCAAGTAACTGTTACACACACACACACACACACAC
>JAOTRN010000002.1:11184250-11202374 GCA_028566695.1 Bagroides melapterus
TTCTTTCTTTCTTTCTACTGAGGTGGAAGACATTCATATATTTAAAATTAATGTTAGGTTTGTTATTTGCTCATCTCTATTAAATAGTTTTGTATACATATTTTCATGCTTGAGTTTTTAAATTTGAGGCCAAATGTTTGCATGCTACTCTTCTGTGTTCCAAGTTAGTTATTTGTTTATTTATTTATTTTTTAGAAATAAAATAACAATGTATTCTGCAACAAGACATAAATCCATAAAATACAACAAAATGTTAATGAAGGTAATGAATCAAATTCCCTAAATGTCTGCACAAAGAGGACAGGGTTGGTCAGTCATACATATTATTATGAACATGGCATTGTAATGAAATGATATTAGTTAGTTTTTAGAGTAATATTAGGTTAGTTGATGTTGATGAGCAAAGAATCTGGATTTTTGTCATTCATCATAAATTATTGTAGAAACAATAAAATGCCTAGGCTTAATTTACTTAAAATATAGTAAATCAATGTACTAAGCTGTTCTTGTGTAATTTAGTGAAGTTTGGGTTATATTATGATATTAGGGTGAAATCCAGTAACTTGGATCTTGGTCTGAGGTATTTCAATAGTTAAGAAATGAAATGACATCAAATTTACAATGCACAGACAAAAGACAAGGTATATACTAATTAATTGCATGTTCCAGTGACTAAGAATGTAACGCAACTTCATCTTGAACAAATGCACCATCTTCTGGACATGTCTGGAAACAACACGTTCACTATGAAATGGAGAATGCGGAATACTTAATACACAAGCCTTGGCACATTAAATAAGATTGAACACTACAATCAGTAACGCTGCAGAAAAGATTAAGACAACAATTAATCATCACAGTATAATGCCAAGCCAGTTAAACTTGAAAGCATAACTGACTGAATAATTTTCCCCTGCCTTGGTCCAAATGAAAGTGGCAACCAGTGCACTGGGAAGGCAACAGCAAGGCAAACCCAAAAACAGGAATGGTTTTGCAGGTGGGCTGCAAGAGGCAGCACCTGCATCCGAATCAGGCTGCACAGATAGTCCAGCTCATGTAGGATGGCACATCCATGCACACCTTTGTATTGTAAGGAGGTATGGTGCATCTCCCAGTACAGCCATTGTCAGATCTTATACTGGTGCAGTGGGCCCTGGGTTCCTCCTGGTGCATGACAATGCAAGCATTGTGCAGCAAAAGTGGGTAGTCAGTTTCTGGTTGACAAAGTCTTTGATGCTCTTTACTGGCCCTCACGCTTCCAAAACCTGAATCCAATTGTAAATCTCTAGGACATTATGCTTCTGTTCATGAATTGGATTAATTTTTAACTTTGTTTTTCGTTGTGAATCTATCAATCAAGCAACACAAAAGGACTAAGTGACTTTTTTTTTTTTTTTTTTTTTAAAGAGTTCTCATTATTGGGATATAGGTAGAAATATTTTAGGATGTAGGCTGCCCTAAAGTTTTAGAAGTTTTATTATTACCCAGCATCTAACATGAACCAACATATTAGGAGATCTAAAAGAATGTTAAGTATATATTTGTATACAGCATATAAGATTCCCTGCTAACACTCCCTGTGCTAATGCTAACCGACCTGAATGGCTGTGCACTGTTATTGCCAGGGGAAAATGTGAAAAACAAGTTTGCATTTAACCTATGTGCCAGTATTTTATATATAGTAACAACTTTATATGTTAAAAAAAAACAAAAAAACACACACACACAACGTTAAACATTTTTCTGGTATCAACAGAATTTTTAGAGTCTTCTAAGATGGAGACTGAAATAAAATGGTTGCTGTTGCATGTCGGTAATTTTGTAAGGCAAATAAGTTCCATGTAATGTGACCTCTGCCATCTGTTGATACTGTACACAAATGCACTTTGATTCAAACACACCCAGTAGAATTCTCCGAAAATGAAACAAAACCAAACAAAACCATGTGATCTGTACAGTTAAATGTATAATTCCGACACGCTTGTGCATTTGTGCCAGGTGGCATCTGAAGCACGATTTTTCTTCGTCCAATATGCCACATAAATATTTGTAAATAAATAATATATAATAAACAAAACAATAAATACATAGAAATAAAATACCTTAATTACGGATTATGTTAGATTTCTATCGAAATCTAACATAATCCGTAATTAATTCGGCAGAAGTGACACACTACCTTCAAACCAGATCCATTTGGAAAACTGCTTAATCCCGATTGGTTAATCCTGTTTCTTCCATAGTAAAAATAATAGCAATTAAAATTTAATTGTGGGAAGTATGTGAAGCATTTGTATCACGTCTGAAGCAGTTACATTTAACATTTTAGAGCAATTACTGCTCAGAACAAAGTTATTTGACAAGTAAATAAAATACCTGTGCTGTGCTATGTGCGGCATATTAATAATCCACAAATAAGGGCTGGTTTTAGAAATGGTTCCGTGTTCCCCAAAGGGAAAACCAATTTGTTATATAGCAACAGCTTCAGAACACTAATAAAGACTTTGGTACGAACAACGGAACAACAGCGCCGCCTAGTGTGATGGGCTTATAACAGCTCTGCATTTCACATGGTTGAACAGTTCAAAATGCTAAGAATAGCCTTCAGCACTCGTAACTTAAAACGGTTAACGTTGTAGTTTACAACATGCTAATTGCAAAGGTTTTGTCACGTTTCACACGGAAAATGTGTCTTTTTTTCTTTATTTGACCATAAGTAAAGGTTATGCTCTTGATTGTAGAAAATAAAACATGATTGTAGAAAAATAATATGTTTATCCTACTTTGATTTGCTAAGGTACAGCAAGACAGGTAAATTTGTTGTCTCTTCTCCCAAAAGGAAATGATTTACACTGCAAGTATGTACACCACAGTTTAAAGCTTTTTCTGCATGTTTTTTTTTTTTTTCGTTTTCATTTTTTTGTTTTGTTTTTGTAATTTAACCCTGACTGAAGTTGAATCCTTCACAACTATAGAACAAAAGTCTATAACACACATGGCATCACTCATGCCAGAAAGTAGGTTTATACAAGTACAAAGGACACTGGGCTACTTGTTCTTGAGTATGGCATAGAACCAGCAAAAAGAAAGTGAAATGCCAGCTAAAGGTATTGTGTTTATGATAACAGACAGAAGTAAATGTCCTGGAAGATTTCAGCCCCTTTCATGTTTATTCTGCAATGGCCAGTGTAGATAACAATCAGAAAAGTCGAACTGTCATTGATTTGTCAGAGTCAACCCATGTTATGAGCTTATCACTGTGGACACTGGAAACAGCTTTTGTGTTTTGAAAATACTGTCCATAACCTTATGGGTGATTGTTATCTCCCTGAACAAATAATTTGTCTTATCTACCAACAGAAATTCAAAACAATGTTAATAGTTTGAACCCTTGGGTGCACATAACTTTTCATAAAACAACATTGTCAGTTATTAGCCAGACTCTGAGGTTATCTTTCCTGCATCATGTTCAAGCAGTTTGGAGCACTGACACTCCCATGTTATTAGTTTAATTAATACACATTATGACTGAATCATAATGCACAAAAAGGGCTAGTTGACATTTTGCTAGCATGTGTCAGTCTTCAGTTGAAAATTAAATAAAAATTAAAGATCATTAACATATAATTTTTCTCAGTTGGTAGAAAAGTACTGGGTTAATAACAAAGCTCAAACTTTCCCTCTGCTCATACTCTGTAACTTCTGAGATGAAGTTTCCTTTTCACTACCAGCAGCTGGCAGTGCAGGCTAGGCAGTGGGGTTGCATCAAAAGATTGTTTTGAGAGAAGAGCTTTAAAATGGAGACCAGATCGGTAGCTGACCTTCATGATGTGTTCTGTAAGTGTAATTGGTTCTTCACTGTATAGTTGTGTGCGCCCTTAATAAAGGCAGATAAAATCTCTACCAAAACATTCACAAGGCCATGCATGCAAAAGGAGAAAAGGAGGAAAAACTTACGTTTCCTTTGAAATGAATGCCAATGTCTTGAAGGTTTTAATTATTTTCAGTCTTTTACTTTGTCTACACATTTTGTTTATTAACTTATATTCTTACTTGAAGAGTCTTTCACATTACAAATTTAAACCTCCTATATATAGATGAACAAAGCCCAGCAGAAACCTGTTCTACTTGTATTTTGTACACCTCAATCTGACGACTTTGTAGATTTGCCAAGTCTGTGATCTGAATAGCCATGAGGTGGCAGTCTATTCCCGTTCATTTCCAAAGACTGCAAGGTGTATGGTGAATCATGAACTGTTTAGAAGTTTCTGAAATCAAATTCAGAGGTGCGTTGTCTTATCTTTAATTTGAAGCTTTGTTGTACCATCGAAATAAACCTCTAAACTCTTTTGCTCTTTAAGCAGTCAATTTTTTGCGTTGCTATTTCCTTTTACAATTCAGTATAGATCATTCTTTTTTTATGTCTATCCAGATATATAAATCCTTTACAGTCATCGTTTGCAGTCAGTTGCCTTATTTTAGGCAACGCTTTGGAGATTCACATGTAGCAGGGTGTTTAAACATTCTCCTTTTTTGAAAAGATGTGCATTTGATTTGACTGAAGTCTCTTGGGAAAAAAGCATAGAGGTTGCATCTTTGTAATGCAGTTCACAGAGGTTTTGCTGTACTCATCACCACTTGCTATACCTCGTCCCCTTCACTTTGAGAGTTAAACCAATCTGATCACGTCAAGCCTCTACACACCTAATTTCATTTCAGTTGTGCACGGCTAGGAGCAAGACAAGGTCTGCTATCTGGCCTCATCTTGACAGACAATTGTATTTACTATTTTCTTTTTCACAATCCAATAAACGGGAGACCGTTATTGCATCAGATTAAATGAAAAACTGTTTAATGATTCCACTTTATAACTCTAGAGCAAATAATGCCTCCTTTAAGGGCTGACAGGAGATGATAAATGGGGCCTCATATAAAACATATTCAGAGTGAAGAATGGCTAGAGATGAATTGCAAGCTGATACAAACCTCCGATAAGGAAAAAAACCTAAGAGCCACTAGAAGACTTAATAATGTGCTGTTCATTTTGAAGTGAATATTCCCAGTTAATAAAAGTGTTCAAATAAAAATATAAAATATATATTTGTTGCAGTATAATGGACCAGTTGTTTGAGTGAAAGCAACAGTTGGATGCTACCCCGTGTGCATCCCCCATTGATGTATGACTCTGAGTGAAGACAGATGCATTCACGTGATTTAATGAGAAAGCAATTGCCACTGCACCATCAATCAATTGCTGATGTTTTCCTCGGTGCTTGTCACATTGTCTACTGTGCCAAAACTGTGGCCTCCATGTGGGGCTTAAATATTGCTGAAGTAATTGAGTTTATTACATATGGTTATAAATAGGCTACGTTAGTTCTTAGTTCTATATATATATATTATTTTCCTTACCAGAAGTTTTTTCTTTTGTCAGTGTCAACATTTAAAAACATTAAATGCAGCACAGCAAAAGAAATTTAGCATTAAAAATTTTTAAGCTTTTGTTTGTGAACTCTTCTTAAGTTGTTGAGAACTAAAGCAAGATTTAATATGAAGCTGACCAAGCCTAATGTGCAAAATTCCACACAGCCTTCTAGTCTTTCACCTTTTTTTCTTTTATTTTTTTTGGTGACCATATGCAACAATGGAGCAGTTGGCGCTGGATCACATCAGGTGGCTTCACTGCTGGAGATCCATGTCTGCCATTTTGTTGTCAAGGGCAACCTATGTTCATCTCTAGGACAAGTGATAATCTACAAATTTGAATGATAAAAGTAGTTGACTAATGAGAAAATGCTAATGTGGGACCGTTTGATGAAGAAAAAAGAGAGGAGGACCACTTTTTCTTTGATACCTGGGTGACAGATGAGGATGGCAGTATTAAGAGAGGCAATCAGCTGGGTCTAAAGGGACAGAAGAGACATGGAGGGCAAGTTTCCCTACCTGACATGAAGGAGACCCTGAATAAGAGGGTAGATTAAAGGTAAAGGTGGTGGCTCTGTGGTTAAAAAGCAATTAACAAAAAAAAGGTACAGTAGAAGTTCTGTTTCTTCTTAGTCAGGATTGACTGATTGACTGATAAAGTTTGGATGTTCTAAATTGGACTACATCCTGAATGTTTATAAATCATTCCCAGTAGATATTTAGCAGATTATGTAGTTTTGTAAAGATGACCCACAGACACTTTAGAAAATGCATAGGATGATCTACTGTTTACTTGAGAATTTTTTTTTCTATGAACTTCTAGTGAATGGGCAATTTTGGTATGGTTGCATAATTAATTAAAAAGAAACTAATGTGTATTAGTGGATGTCTTTGGTGTGTGTCCTATTCTACGTGAAGAGGCAGCTTCACCACCCCCACCAGCAATCCTTGAGATGTCATACATGATAATTGCCTGACACCTCAATTGTTACCTAGAACAAGAGTTGGGCCCTTCATGGCCACTCTGCTACATCCTAGCAACACGCAGTGGGCCCTTCTCTGGACACTTATAGTCCTCACCCAACACAAGCCTTACTCACCCCACCCAAAGCTCCTTATAAACAATCCCTCTCAGTGCTTGTAGAAGACCTCTGGTCAGTGCTTGAGGATCAAGGTCTTGAATAGGCCTTGCCCTGCCTATTGTCCATCGGCCCCTTTTTATGTACACAGCTTTTACTTTGTGTGTTTTCTTCACCTTAATTGCAGCTCCTTGGTCAGCCCTTATAGAGGTACATGTGGGACTGTTTTTAATTCCCAAACCTACCCGATACTGCAGAACGTTTGACAAATCCCACCCACTGTTTGCACCTGCCTGTGATATATGCTAACAAACTTCAATGGGTTTATTTCCCAAATTATAAATAATCCATAGTATCCCAGATTAGTATAAAGCATGCATTGCATGTATGAACAATAAGAATGGTAAATGTGTCACATCCAGCGCACTCCCATGGTGATCAACAAGGTTTTTCTTTGTCCCACCATATTCATTATGCATTTAAGTAAGAACATTTTATTCTGCTTCCTCTTGAATTATAGTTCTGAAAAAGCCTCCAAGTCAGTACACTGATGACCTCAGGTGATGAATTTACCTTTAACTGAGGTCTTCTATGGGAAGAATTTATGAACCGTCTGTCAGTATATTGCAGCACACCTGATCTTTTTCTTCCAGTATATCTACATACAGCACATCAAGTATGGTTACATTTGGAGTTATGTAACCTTTTTCCTGAAATAGTCATTAGAAACTAATTTACAACCTGTATTTTTTTTTTATTTTCCACAGAAATATGATAACTAGATTGCACTCTGAAGATGAATAAATAAACTGACATTTGTGAATGACATAAGAAAGGATGCACCAGAAGGTATGACTGGATTGATTTGTCTGTGTGAGAATATCCCTTGTGAAAGTGTTAGAATTCCTCAAACTCTTATATTGCTTAGTGCAGTTTTTCATGCAATATGTATGGTAACTACACCAACAACACAATCACTTTCTTGAAAAGAACTTGGAAAAAAAAACGGCACCCATTTTAAATGGGCTTGCTTTGATGACCGGTGCTGAAAGGAATTGTACAGCACACTAGGGTCCTCAGTGTGGACAATACTGCAGGGCTGGATGACAGTTGAGAAGCAGCTGCAGCATTTCTATATAGTACTATCTGACAATTCTGTGATTTTAAAATATTGAACCTTAAAGTTTTGACGCTCATTAAGGTCATAGCAGATTTTAGTCACATGATGTATGCGCACTGTTTATTTATTATATGAAGTAATGTATTCATCACATCAGATTGAACCATATAATTCTACAGTCTCAATCAGTCATATAAAATCACATGTAAAATGGTTATCTGGCTGAAACTCTATTAATAAGTCATTTAGGTTTAGACAATCAGAATACCTTTTATATCGCATGACCCACAGATGAAATTAAAGTGTTGTTGTAGTACTTAATTGGTGCAGTACATATCACCCTTCCAGAGAGAAACCCTTCCACTCCTCTGTCCACAGAAATCCTATTTTAGGGTTGTAGTGTGCAGCTCTCTAAAACACATCATTGTTGCTGTCATCAGTGTAAAAAAAAAACATTACTGTGGGTAAATAAATAAAAATCATGTTTCACACAGATCTGGAATATAGCCGGTGGAGCATGTGGCACCAGCACAATGCATAAAATCTGCACAGTGCATAGAAATGCAGCGATAGTGACTCAGTGACCATGGTTTTGTTGTTTGGCCCAAACTGACTGGTTATTTCTGAAACTGCTGTTCTCCTGTGATTGTCACACACAACAGTCACTAGTGTTTACACATAGTGAGCTGCAGATTCTGCAGGTAAAAAAGCCACATTGATGAGAGAGGTCAGAATAGAACGACCAGACTGGTTTAAACTGACAAGAATGCTGCTGTCAGTCAAACAAATATCTCTTTAAAAATATGGTGATTGGTAGAGAAGCTTGATGGTTCCACTCATTTTAGCCTGAACTGGAATGTCACACTAGAGTTAGCGCAGACTCACCAAAACTAGAACATTGGAAAAAGGCCATGCAATGTGTTTTATCGCCTGCATTAGTCCAAGCACAATAGAGTTTTCTGCCACTTCCCACAGTCTCAGCACTCTCGCTCTTTCCCCCCGTTTAATCTAGCACACTGTCTGCAGAACAGAGACAGCTCATGAATCATACAGACTTCCCCATGTTACTGTAAGTAATAACGTCCTAGAATTAAAACATCTTCTATAATTTTAGTAGATGAAAATGGGTGTATTGAAAGCAGTTTCTCACAAATCTTTCAAAAGCACAAAAATTAAACAGGTAGACATCTGAAAAGGCTTTCAATTTGTTGTCATGTGTCACGGTAACATGAAATTAATATTGATTTGATCTGTTGGCCACATTCTGGCCCTTCAAATATGTTGTCTGGCTCCACTACATCAAATTATTGTATTCTGCTGCTGAATGGGAACTAACAAGGACAAAATCAGTCAATCATTTAGTTTAGCAAAGAAGTTCAGTAGAACATTCTAGGTTAATAAATCAGTCTAGATACTTTCTAATCAGTCTTATTATATTATAGGAAACTGCAGTCTTTGTGCACAGAAAACAAGCATGTGAATATGTACAGCTCCTATCACTGATTGTAACTACATCATGAATGGAAACGGCAACACAGCTTATCAACTATTTGTACCATTCAGAGTTAATATCTAGCGAACAAACCCATTAACCGATTCCTTTCCTTTAAAGGGCAGGAAAATTCAGTAGTAATTTCTGGTTCTTCTCTCTCTCATCTTTGTTTTTTCTGAACAAATGAATAAGTAATATTAAGATAAAATGAGCTTTTAAGATCTCATGAGTATAGCTGGACACACTGATGCTGAATTGGCACTGCGGCTACTTAGCTCAAGATATCGGCAGAGGTAGCTGTTGTTAGCTTAAACTAGCAATAAATGCCTAGCCATGGTAACACATTATATACATTTACATTTACATCATTTGGCAGACACCTTTATCCAGAGCGACGTACAAAAGTGCTTTTAAGTCTCTATCTTTGAATACATTAACTCTGGTTTACTAGATTACAGACTTAAGATACCATCAGCCTAAAAGACTGTTCAAACGTTTTTTGTTTTTTTTGTATGTTCTTGTACACACATACAACAAACAGGGGAGAAAGTGCTAGTTCAAGTATTTATTGAAGAGGTAGTTCTTCAGCCATCGTTTAAAGATAGTCAGTGACTCTGCTGTTCAGACCCCTAGAGGAAGTTCATTCCTCCACCTGGGTGCCAGAACAGAAGAGTCTTGCTGTATGCCTACCTCTAACCCTAAGAGATGGTGGGACAAGTGCTGGTAGCTCTATGGGTGTGAGGTGCAGTGCGAGGAGTGCTGGTCCATTGTTGGCTTTGTAGGCAAGCATCAGTGCTTTGAATCTGATGTGTGCAGCTACCAGGAGCCAGTGGAGGGAATACTACAGCGGGGTGCTTAGGCATGTTGAAAACAAGTTGTGCAGCTGCATTTTGGATCATTTGCAGAGGACAAACTGTGTTCATAGGTAGACATGCCAACAGTGAGTTGCAGTAGTCCAGTCTTGAAATGACAAGAGACTGAACAAGTACCTGAGCAGCCTGTGTGGTCAAATATCACCGAATCCTTCTAATGTTGTAGAGAAGAAGGTGTCACATTAGCAACATGCAAGGAAAAGGTCAGTTGTGTCATTGTAGGGATACAGGGATATTGCAAGATCCTGACCTGGGGATGAATCACCTGAGATGATCAGCAGTTCAATTTTGCTGGGATTGAGCTTCAACTGATGAGCAGTCATCCATGATGATATGTCTGCAAGAATATGTCTGCATACCAGAGGACTTAGTAGTATGAAATAAATATTGCCATAAATATTGTCTATATTTTCTGTTCAGGGATACTGATGTGGATAACAGCTAGACATCTCATTAGCATTGACATTTTATATAGCACTCATTAGAAGTTTTTCCAAAAGAAATGATTCCCTGTAAAGTTGTAATAGGCTAAAAACCTATACTTATCAAAACAATGAATAATAATAAAATTATAGTAAGCTCAAACTCCTCCATTATGGAAACTTTACTCATTAGCAAATCTTTTGTTTGTGTGACCTGGGATTATGGATATTTATCAATATGTTTAAAGTTATTTTGAATTATTTTGAAGTTGGTCAAACATAACGTACAGCAAAAGAAATCCATTTGAAGCTGCTTTATTGAGTGGAAGATCCCTGCAACAGTATACAAAGATGATAAACACATAAAAAGATAGAAGCAGCACAAACAGCCCCAGTGTATGTGTTTTTTCTGCAACTGATGATACTCAGAAGCTTCATATAGTGTGAGCTGTTTTTCCAAACAAAGCAGTTATGAAAGTGTTTTAATGTCAAGTGTGATTTCCAGCTATAAGTGCAGCAAAACAGTTTTCTTGACTATTGACACTATACAAGCACATGTGAGGAGGGGGAACCAGTAACCGTGTATACAGTAGTGTTTAAAGTAAATGCTACATTATGTGTGAAGGACCATATCCTCTCTTTTTATCATTTCAACAATGATTTTCTAAGTACCTGCCAAACCACTGTTTAGTAAGAGAACATATAATTATCTTTTGTTTACTTTAATAAGAAGACCTACAAGTGCCTGCACATTAAGCATATGCACACACTCATGCACTAGAAATAAACCTAAAACCAGCAAGAATTATATTATCCCATTCATGAGCTGTAATTAAAACATTAGTAATTAATTGCCCTTAACTAACCCAAATGCTATGCAAATGTGGGTGACTCAGAGAGATGCGCAACAAAAGACTTTTTTCCCCTCCTGCTTGCTGGCAATTTAAGGTTCACCTCTGAAAATGTTGTTTAGAATGTGATGTGATGGTGCTGTTTCATTTCAAGAGGTACTTATCTCAAAGTCAACATCTTACTTCTGTTTTCCCTGATGCCATGCTTCGCCACCTTTATTAGATGGTAGCCTGGCAACCACAAGAGTGTGGCTTTAGCAAATGGCTGAATTTGGGATGTGACTGACCTGACGTAGCCCACCAGCCCTGACCTTCACAGCCATTTTGGTTTGCTTTTCTCTCCATGCCCTAGAAGGTGTCAGTGATAAATATTACCTTTTTTCGGCAGGTGTGACCATATGGAGAGGCCCATCGCACCAAGGGGGTCACAAACCCATGCCATTACCCCCATTTATTCCAATAATGGCCCATTACATGTCACCCATTGAAAATGTGTCTATTTGTGGTCTGTGAGAAATAAAGGCAATAATTAGCTGTGAGACGTGGCGCTGCATTCAGTACTTTTACTGTACTTGGGCTGAGCAGTTTTCCCTGCAGCCTGGGAGTCTTTAGCCACTAGATGGCAGCAAAGGCAAGAGCCAAATAGGAGGCCAAGTAAATGTATTTCTGGTGCTAAGTACTGCATGATTCACTTTGATTCTCCAGAGCAGAAAACTGAGAAAATGGGCTTACACAAAGCAGAGATGTACAAGAATGTTTACTATTTACACATGTACTTCTGTGAGGAACAAGCTTTACATTTATGATCTGAGATTATGTTATCTAATCAGGCAGGCATCTAATCAGGCTACTACCTCAAAATGAAAAAAACAACAAACAAACAAACAAACAAAAACAGAGCTGGTGCCCTAAAATGTGAAATTGAATTCCTTGTAATGCAACAAATTGTTGCTTATTTGTATGGGGGCAAGCATTTGTGTGTCTTTTCTGACGTTTTCAACATGTCCAGCATTCTTCTTCAACTTGTTTAGATCACAGACTTATTGACTGGTTTTCAATACTAGTATGATATTCACATGTTCCCTGACCTGTTCTCAATTTTTGTATTGTTATCAGACAAATCTGATTTTGCACATTTTTGTAATCGTTAAAAAAATTATGAGGCATCAAATTTCTATGCTATAACTAATTGATGCCCTTCATAGTGTAAATAATATGTGTATTCTGTAAATTTTACATTTTGCTGTTGTATAGTGTCATTAAGCTATTTGGTATGTAAACGCCCAGAAGCTTTTTATTTTTTTCATTTTATTAATTAAATCTAAAATGTGCTTTGCTAAATGTCAAATTTCATATTTGGATAGGATTTTTGCCTTCATTGTGGAGACATGTTTATATGAATTGAAAAAAAGAGATGGTCAATTAAGGTTGAGTTCTTCATAGGTCCTTTACATTTTATCCTTCAATTGATATCACCTTATAAAAGCACCCTTTCAGTATTGAAGAATGGACAGCAAATTTGATTCCCTTCACAGATGGACTTCAATCTATCATCACAAATTGTCATCTTGACCGCTTTAGATGAAAGTTTTCCCCTCTCCACAAAACGTGCTAATTGCCATCATAGGTCCAATATAAAGCGTATATCTGCTGCACAATTATCCTGAAATTTGTCTGCCCATCTGTAGAAGACACATTGAATTTCTTGCTCTTCTTCTCAGCTTTTATTTTCGATGTGTTAATTAAGAGGCTTCAGAAAAAGCAGATGGGTAATGTGCGTCTTTCTGGGGTGATGTCTAGTTCAAGGTGAGTGTTACAACCATTTCAAAATTGTGGTCTCGTCTCTTTGTATGGCCAGCCTACCTGGAGTAGAGCACTAGCTCAACCTCAATTTAAAAGCAGTACACTCTGGCTGTCTAACAAGCAGACCCGACTGAGGCATACACGCACACAGGACGAATATTTTTTTGACATCCTCATGAATCATAATATTTTTTTAAGACATGATATCAGTTACATAAGACATGGGGGGGATGATATTTTTTGTGTTGTGTGCATGAAATTCACAACAAAATTCAGAATATGTTTTGATAAGTAGACAACATCTAATGGAAAGTTATTCTAATATAAATCAGTTGTTTAGTCTTTCCTCATTCAGCAAAATCATGCAGAGCTAATGTTCATTATCAGGCATGGGGTATTGGAGAAAATTAGCAGCATCTCAATCAGGGAAAGCTGCTATGATCTCTTTAAACTGGTATGATTCATTGCTCATATTAGATAGTGATCTCTAAAATGAAATTTTAAAAGGAAGTTTGAATTATCTTTTTGCAAGTCTAAATACTCTCCAGGCATTTTATTCTTTGTTAGAAGTGACTTTGAAACAAGACTGATATATTCAAGTACATCAGACATAGAAGTGAGTGAAATGGAATGAAAGCTCCTTTTGAAATGTGAAGTAAGCCCTTGTTATGCTTTGATGGTGTGAAGGATGGCTACTTAATATCTTCTTATTGTGCCACTATTGCAGTGATACAGAATTTATTTAATTAATTGATTCATTAATTAATTTATTTATTTTTATCTTACATAAAATAACTGTGCTTTTATTTTTTCTAGGCTGTATCATATAGAAACAGAGCTTCCATGATTATCTTTGGACAGCCTGTTTATTTGGACAATGGGGACACTGATATCATATTGCCAGTGTAGCTGCTCACATCCTGGAGGTTTGCAGACGGTGTGTAAAGGACAGATTGGCGGGTCTGTGGTTGGTCTGTGGCCAATCTCTTCGTTGTTTAAGGGGAGCAGAGAAGATGTTGAGTGCCAGAAAGGCCAGGGCTGGTCTTATTTACCATGTGACACGGCAATGCGATGTGACATGCTAGTGACACCAAAAAGTCTGGGTGGAAGGTGTACCATATTTACCTCAAGCTTAAACACAATAATTTTTCTCCATTATCCTTTAGGTTTTTAATATGATTTTTCCCCCATGATTATATGACAGCGTCCAGCATTCAGGCAATAGAGAATGGAACAAATGGCATGTACAGCCTGTCTTGGCCATCACAAAAGAAATGAGAATGTCTAAAACAAGCCATTTGAAGAGAACCTGCTGTAATCAGTATTCATCAATGTTAATTGTGGAATTTGGAGTTGCAGCACAATGTTCAATGTGTAGTCATAAACAACATTACATGTATAAACCTGTCAGTCAGTTGTTTATTGGATATTTGCCTGATTTGAACCTTCTTGACTTCACTTGTTCTGTCTGTAGTTTGTGTGGTGAGCATGAGCTAAGTGCTGTTTAGTTTTGATTTCTACCCGACTGTGCATCAAAATTGAGCTTCTTAGGAATAATTGCAGGACATCTAATCAGTGGCTAAGACTTCCACACATTCATATTGATTTCCCCAGCCTCCCACCCTCCTCTGGCTTAAATCACAAATAATCTGCACAAATGTGCAATCATGGAGAATTTCAAGTGTTTTTCTGAATTGTTTTTAAATGATCCATTGTTCATTACTGTGAAGTTTTGGTGCCATCGTCATGCTATGAAGTCAGTTTATAATCTACCCTTCTTTAATACCACATTGAAAAAATGACATCTTGCTTAAAGCCTTCCACATTGCAGTGCTTTGTAATGTTTCCCTGGTAAAGAACACTGCTTTTTGGTCATTAATCTATCATTATATTAGCTTTAGGTTGTTAAATTGTTATTCATGTTATGTCCCATGTTTATGGCTGTTTTGGGCTTTATGGAATTATGAATTATGCTTCAGTTTTGAACATTGTGAATAGCAGTTCTTTCTAAAATGTATTTTAAGCAACTCCAATTTAAGAAAGATATGCTTTTTATGGGAATAAATGTGACTAGAGATTTTATTAACTCTCTGTAATATGCAGTGAATGAAAAAGCTTATGGGACAGATGAATGAGTACACAGCTGGTAGCAGAAAAAAGCCAATACTCTAAAAATACTTTTCCAGTTTTGTCGCTGAGTTTAGAGGCTACCAGCAAATTCACTACAGTTTTACAGCACAGTTTCAATAAACTGTGGAATATAACCCCATGTGTTGTCTGCATTGATGGTAAATATAAATAATTTAAATACAAATTATATAGATATTAACAAACATTTTAGGCTAGAAGCCATAACCTAATTGACCCAATGGCATCAGAAAGGTGTAGAGCCTTCTCTAGCTTTGGCATCACCGACATTACAGCTCTTCCAGCATCAAGCTGAATTTTAAATTCACCGCTTTGTCTGGTTCACAGAGAATCAAGCCTTTCTTTTTCAATCATTGTCCAATGTTCTGCAATTTCCTTATTCATGTGACCTGGCATCTTGAAGCACCATTTAATCAGAGATGTCCTTAAATGTGTTTCAGTCAGAAGTGTAAAACGGTTCCTTTTAAGTCGATATCAGTGGTCATCATGGTAACCAAAAAGTAAGGTGTGAACAAGTCCCAAGATCAGGAATCTTTCTCACACTAAAATGCACAAGGCCACCCGGGTGTTAATTGAACATTTTTCCTCAGAGTGCACCCTTGGATGAGAATGCACAAAGCTCTCAGTTACGTTTGTGGAGAAGCATTCCTTCCTCATGAGTGTCTTCCTTTGAGTGGCTGATATATTGAAACTTGAACTGATAGATTAAAGAATGGCATGCTATTGGTGTCTTTATGTGCATGGTGTGCTTGTCCAGCTCATCTGAAGTGTCTCAGTCATCAGGCTTTGGGCAGGGATGAGTTCTAATAGATTGACCACAAGGGTCTATCTTCCCCATCGTCTTTCTGAAGGTCTTTTAGTTGGCCCTCTGAGTAGATTTAATGGAACTCCCACGGCACAAGAGGATTCACATGCTAGAGTGAGTGGAAAGGATTTTTGTACTGACTAGGACCTGCATGAATACATTGCAGGTCTTACCCACTACTTTAGGTTAATGTGGAGTTAGAATTCTGTAATGAGGCTGTTTTATTTATTTGTATTCGGCGTGTCTTAGCAGTACTCTTAAGAGGAGAGATAGCGCTGGACTAATCTTTCATCACTAAAGTGGAGCCCTACAAAACCTATCAGTAATGTATTCTTCATTGACTGCTTCTTGCTTCTGCATTACTTGGCAACACCATCATTATAATAGGAGGATTCCAGACTGCACACAGTAAAATTGCCCTTTCAAACTGCCCTCCTCAGTTAGCAAAGAAGAGAGATTAGCTGCCAGTGTTAAAAAAGTCTTATCGTGTAGGTCTTTCCAACAGGGAGAACTTAAATAGTAATAATTTTAGAATAATAATGAATAATTATCACTCTTGTTAAGTGTGAGTTCATCTGTGTTACGAGGCGTCCATGCGCCAGGTCAGATTACGTCCCTTAAAGGTGACGTATTTATATACAAATGTATATATCCTCTTTGTAAGCAGTAATATCTTTACGAGACACAATACTTAGACACAATTATTTTTATTAAAACATTAAAAACACCCAAGGTCACTGAATTGTTGAAAATGCCCAGTAGGGTGGCAGTAGGCCGGAGTCAGCAAATGGCATTTTGTTATCACAACTACCAATAAGACAAATATTCACACGATATATTGATACTTACTTAGTGTACCGCTAAAGAGTACAGCACGTCTGTTAAACAAAAATATGGGACATCCGATCAAATCGCATTCCGCAAAGTTAAAATAGGGACATTGCATGTTGAACCATTTCATAACTGTTGTACAGGTTATTTTAGGCTACTGTGTTTATTACTGTACTGTATTACTGTATATTATAATATCAATTCGTTTGCAAACACTACTTCTATCTGAATGAATAAACGCACATCAGTTTAAAGCTTAACAGACGCATTAGATCTCTTCCAGTTAAGACTAGAACTACTTTGACCTCGGATGTTAGCACTTGCCGCATGGTATCTTAAGTAAACTGTGTTTTCCAAAATAACATGCCACATCTGCCCTTTTTTTTTTTTACTGTATATACCCTTGGTAACCAAAAGATTTTCAAACAACATATCAGCTATATGAGCAAATGTAAATATCCATCATATGTAAGATGATCAATTATAATAGGACTAATCCATATTGTATGGAATATTTTTAAGAATCTGCTACAGATTAAATAACGAAGTGCAGAAACTTGTTTAGACGATTTTGTGCCGCTCACGAAGCTAAAAGCCCGGACAGGAGGCGGCCGTGTTTGCTCTCATGACCAATTTATTGTCGATGAACATATGGCCAATATTTTGCCTCACGTCATTGTGGGGGAAAACAAACATGGTGCAGTATTAGCGTGGCAGCTACAGCAGAGCCACTTGGCCAGCTATGCAAACGCACTTGGACAATAAGAGGAGAGCAGCACTTGCTGGTCGGGTATAAAAAGCACATCAGGCTTATCGAGGCGTGTGCACTCCTGACTTCCATTTGGAGATATTTCATTAACAGCATAGTGTCTTAACTCCACCCACCCTTGGCCGCCAGGTGAGCACATTTACCTTTATCACGAGGCTGTTCACGAGGTAATTCTCTCTCTCTCTCTCTCTCTCTCTCTCTCTCTCTCTCTCGTCTTCTGATCCACTCTTACTCTGTGTCTGCGATGATAATATGATTGAAAGGTTGTGTGTTGTGTCCCATATTGCAGATTTATGTCTGTTAAAACCGTATAAAGGTACTGAGTTCCTCAAGTTCTAGGATTCTAGGGCAACCCCTAAACCAAAATGGGTTCCAATTTTTTTTATGAATTATTCAGTGATCAATTAAACAGAGACATGTTCTGTAGTAGTTAAAAAGTAAACTGATCATGCAGGTTCAAAATAAAACATGTATTATTATTATTATTATTATTATTATTATTATTATT
>JAOTRN010000002.1:11224333-11236042 GCA_028566695.1 Bagroides melapterus
ACAACCACCCCCCCACCCCAACAACACACATAACGGTGTTTTAATTATTTATATTTATTTTGATATCATCTTTCTTGTGTTTTGTTCATTAAATATTTTTTGAATAATTATAATTATTCATTTGATTTCTATTGAATTTTTTTTGTTTAGGTGTTTTTTTTGTGCCTACTACAGCGATTCGAAAATGTAGACCGTTTAGTTGTTCGGTTAGTCTAAAAAATGTGATATCATAGAGTTATGTGAAAAAATATTTTCGCTAAGTCTTTTTGTTATTATTTGACTCACATCTCAACTATTTCATCTCTCCTGTTTTTCGTATGTGTTCTCGCTGATGGTTAAATTACTTTGCCATTTGGAGCGAAACAGGAGCTAAATTAAATTACTGAAGAATTAATACAAAAGCCTGTTTGCAGCCAGCCATTGCAATAAAGGCTTTTATCAATAGCAAAATGCCTTTCCTTTAGACTATTGAACTAGCATGGCCACTAATATAACTACTGAACAGTTATTGTGAATGAATAGTAGAGTAGAGTATCCTCGGTCGAAGGGCCCACACTATTAGAAAGACAGGTATTCATTTATAATAATAGTGTTCCTGTCCAGCTGGATGTTTTTTTTATAAACATTTTTGGTGTTAATTTCAGTAGTTCAAGTGTTTATTCAACACAAATTATTTTTACTTTTTTTCCAACATGCAGCTAGCCTATCGAGGCTTGTAAACCTTTTCTGAAAATAAATTAAAATTGGATGTTATTCTAAATAATATTAGAGAACTCTAGAAATAGTAATATATTTATTACAAAATACTAATACTAATAATAATACTAATAATATAATAATGTTTCTTCTTTTTTATCATCTTCTTCTAATAATAATAGTAAAAATAATAATAACAAAAAAAATAATGTTTATAACAATGTATAATAATAATAATTATTGTTATTATTGTTATCCTTATAATTATTATCATTATCATTATTATTATTATTATTATTGTTGTTGTTGTTGTTCTTGTTGTTGTTGCCTTTGATTGTTTCTTTGTTGGTTAATTTGTTTTAGCCAATTAATACACCTCATGGAAGGCAAGTCACATTCTAGGTTTCTTAACAAATGGGTAAAAAAAAAAAAGGCAGAGCAAAGTGCTGTAGAGAAAGCTAAGAACTTTTAAGGTGTACTGTGCATAGAAGACTACACTGAAGCTCAGTTATTATTGAGATTCCTTTTTGAGAATTATTATCACCCTTTAGGAAATTGGTGCAGAACATCTTTCTCCTGAAAGAAAATATTGTTGTCAAAAGGTTATGTGGTTCATCATCAGTAACAGGTTAGTAAAGGTTATATGAGCAGTGTTAGCTGACTGCTGTGTGATAATGGTTCTGTTGTCCAACATATCTGAAAAGCATGCTTTAACCTGTTGCCACCTGATTATGATATTGCTTTAAGTGGGCTTTGGAAGATTGAATACATGTGCAAATTGCATCCCAATAATATGGTGCTGAGGACAGTGGCTGGATTTAAATGACAGATTATGACCTTGTTTTTGCCTCATTATTCTGAATCTTTAGTGGCATGATGTAAGGACTCTCAAAATCCTCTAGACAGTGACAAACCTTCCAATATCAACATAAAAGTCCACTATTGTGATATTTGTACCAAACAATCGATTTCTCCAGCCCATTTTCATAGCATTTGTATTTGTTTTTAAATCACATAGTTGTGATTGCTAAATTGAAACTACAACTAATAACAGTAATATCAAAAAGAGTTTTACTTTTGTTGTAATTAATGCTGAATATGCAACTATGTAATACAATATTTAAATTGTTACCTATATTCTGAATAAATATTATATATGATGAATATTAATTATATTTGATTAATTTCAGTACTAAAATATATGATGAATTCTGAATTCAAAGGAACAAATGAGGGTTGAATTTTCTGGTCCTGATCCTAATAGTCACTAAGATGTTTATAACCTGCAGAGGGTCTTAGACACCTTACAGAAATGGTGTAAAAATTACATACAACAGTTTTTCCATCATGCAGTGTAGATACCTACTACATAATTGCAAGCTTTTTTTTAAAACCATTTATTCAACACTTGGAATATACAAATATAAAGGTTCAAAGAGAGTAGATTTTTTTTGGAGCGCTATTCTTTGCTGCTAATTGCAGGATCCAAACGAATTCTTAACAGCAAGTAATTTGAATCCAGGCTGGAGGCCTTGTCTGTATTTTTTCCTACCATTATTCTACTTAATATGTCAGAAGGTCTGATCGCAGAGAAACCTTTTCAAGTTCTATTGATGTGTCTTTCAATTGACCATGGTGACCTAGCAACCTGGCCAGCACTAATTGGAGTAGGCTGCCTGATGTCAGCATTACAGTTTTTGTGGGAACAAATGAAGAGCTCATGAAATAATTTTCTAAATTTTAGGAACAATGACCAGACTATTTTATTGGCAAAACAAAAAAGATGATCCAGAGAATGGAAGAAAAACTGTGTCTATTAAATATTGTTTTGGATACTGAATTCTATAGGTTTTATAGAAGCATGGGAGCTATGATACACAATCATAAAAAGGTAAAGGATGAGTGGCAGAAACAGGGGCATTGATTTTTCATTATAATAATTGTTTACGCTGTTTGGCAAATTGAAATATGCTATTATATAAATTGAAAGTGAATTAAGCCTACTACAACAGTAAATTACTTCTTAGCAGGTGTTATTACACAATTAAATACAGCTGAGCAATTTTGTTGTCATGTCCACAATTATTTGATATAAAATCACTAACTGAGGTCCTTTGTCATAATTTGAATTTTCTAAGCAAGAATGAGTGAGCATAAAGCTCCCCACCCCCACAAACTCACTGAGGCAAGCTGGAGGTTGTACATCCTAAAACATAAGAGCCACTTCTGTTACCACCAATTGAGAAGGTCTGAAAATACTTATAGCTACAAGATATTTGAATTCTCAGGTTTCTAATTCAGCCTAGGTCATATTTGTATATTAAAACTGCTGCTAACAGTTTTAAAATATCGATTAATTTTGTTCATTTGTGTAATTGTTGTTAAGCTTCTTTTTTTTTTAACTCTTCACTGTTCTGTTCATTACTGTTCACTTCTCCCTCTACTGCAACTTATTTTCTTCAGATCCTTTGACAATTCTAATTGTACCACACTGCCAACTCAGCAACAGTCCTTATGAGCAGTGCAGCCAAAATGGTTTGGTAAAGTATACAGAATTGATTCAGTTTTATTCAAAATCATGTGCATAAAGTGTATGACACTGTTGGTCTATTGACTGTTTTTCTGCAAATTGAGTGTAAAGTCATTTAAAGAGTGTAAAGTTATGAGAAGTCACCGGATGAGATTGTACACCATGTACAACACAAACTTTTGTAATTCTAGTTATTTAAAACTGGCAGAAATAGCTGGCAAATAATCCTCCTCCAACAGAAGGAAAAACATCTGAAGAATGTCAGAGGACTCAGAAAGCAATATTCATTCTAATAGATTTCCATTAAAATAAGTAAATAAAGTCATGTCATTGCTGAGAACTACAGGACACATACAGTTTCACACACAAACAAACACACAAGAAAAAACACAATATTGTAGAGCTCTAACTGTATAATTCTGCAAATTTGTGAAGGCAGTTCAAAACTCTTTTGAGAGAGAGAGAGAGAGAGAGAGAGAGAAGCATCCCTTATTACCAAACCATGTCACATTCTTCTCAGTGCTTGCCTGCACTGCACTGGCCAGCCTGTAATCCCCCTCCAAGTTCCACATACATCTTATTCAGGCATCCCGTAAGTAGTTAAAGAAACTGTTTTCAGTCGCCACTAATAACTACTGACCTAGAGTGACACAAGCCCACAATGGCTTTGCAAGGCCTGAGTTTCAGAACCAAAGAAGCTGATTAGTACTTGAAGAGGTCTGAAGCAAGAATCAATGGCTGGTCTGTCCCTACCTGCTGGGTTTTGGCTAGCTGTAATTATGGCTGTACACCATTACTTATGCCTCATTAAGTTTAGCAAACATCCCTTAAGAGAAATTTGTTTTCCTTTAAACAACTAATATAGTCTAAATAAGGGACCATATTGGACCTAGATGGAAGAGGCACTATGAAGGTGAACCTTAATGACCACTTTTGAATATCTGAATATTTTGTAAAGTGCTACATTTTAGTTAAAAGTTTTCTTCTTTTTTTATGCATGTTTGCAAAATGTTTTTTTTTTTTTTTTTAGCAGTGTCGTTTCCCTTCTTTCCTTTTCTTTCCTTCCTTGTATATGAAGCTAACAACTCATGTTAATGAATACACAGTGGAAATGCAAGAAAAACGTTTGCCATGATGAATGTTGAAATAGGAGCAAGGAGTATACATTCTACTCCTAGTGTAGCAGGTATTAATACTTAATAATGAATTAAAACAAGTTCTCTTATCAACATTTTACAAAAATCACATTGTCAGTAGCACAGGCCTTTGGCGTTAGCTAATCATTCTGTTAATCAGGGATTGGAAATGATGCAGGGAATGAACTTGAAAAATAATTAGTGAGGAAGATTTTTATTGACTGTAATCAAAAATGCAAACAAAATCGATTTAAATTAAAGTGAAAACTATTTTTAAAAAAATAAGGTGAAAAACAGATAATTCAGTCACTTTACTGTGATTTCCAGAATGTACAGCCTAAACTTAATAATTTCCAAACGTAGGCCTAAATTACTGATCAAAATTCATCACACCCTGTAACAAAAGATATAACATTAGTGGTTATAGAAAAGAGTGTGTGATGCCAGGAAAATCCATATAGAAAGTATACATTTCTGCAAGCAACAAATCACACTGTCACATTGCAAAGAAGAAGGATTTAAAAATAAATACACGTTTCAGATTAAATTCAGAGCTTGTTTTTATTTATACCCTAGGCTTCCTAGAGTTAAAGAATGTTACTAACCATCGCATTTCTTTCTAACGGGAATTCAACTAAAGAATGGATTATTTTTATAAGCCATTTACCTTTGATATCTATGCACAGGCTTTGCATTCAATTTTTGTATAACAACCAGGAACATTTGTACACCTTGACAAAATGCTCCAGATAACAATAGCATTCTCAAGAGACACAAGTGTCTAAGTTGTATTCACTCCCCAAAATTGAAATCGGCCTTGAATGGGCTGCATTGTAAAGTGCTCAAGTATTTCAGGTCTCTGCTGTGCTTTCACAATGCTACACTTTCTAACTAGTCCACAGCTCTGTCCCAATCCCATGTTGCCAAGGCAATGGCCAGCTGCAAGGCTGGGCCTTGTTTGTTTATGGGAGCCAGGCTGGATGGTGGTTCAAATGGATCCGGCCAATAACACGGATTGTTTGTGTGTGACCACTTCAAACATGTGAGAGGAATGAATGAAGTTGCATATGTTCAGATTCTGCTTCATTATGTGCACCCATTATATGTCCACGCTTAGGTGCTTGCTGGGACATGCTCACAGATGCACACTTTCACATGCGCAAACACATCCATACACATATATGCATTGCATGCACATTCACAAAATTTGCCAAAACAATGCTAAAAATGCAGTGTGTAATCAAGCAGAAAATAAATAATAATTATAAACTGATATACTGAAGCCATTACAGAAACAAGAACCAACTGCATGAACAATATTATCATAATAAAGGATTATGGAGAGGATAACAAATAAAATGATAATTTTTTTCCCCCTGCTCATTATATCACTTTGGTTTGTGAACATATGTATATTAGCCTAGGGATAAACAGGTTAACTTAAGTTGTTAATATCACTGTAATGTCCTTGCATTTACCCAAGGGATCAGCCCACTAATAAGTTTAATCAGCCTAATTAAGACTGTAAAATTAAGTGACAAACACTTGCTTCATTAAGTGCAGATGAACGTAAGCATTTCAGCACATTTGTCATTGTTCTATCCCTGTATACAAACTGGGAAGAGCAAACCTAATACACAAACTACACAACCGCAAAGAGCAGAGAAAGACCACCCACTTTCTTTCCAATTATCATCTTGTGGCAACCTGTCTCCTCTTCACCATTCATCAATAGACATGGTACTCCAAGAAGGGCATTTACAATTAGATGCCTGTTGTTCATCTTAATAAATTTCTAGACTGTTGCATAGAATCAATAGCCTGCAGTCCATGTTCCCCCGAAGACAAACAGGATTACACCCCAAATCCCACGTTCCTGCTCCTGCTCCCCCTCCTGTGTTACTAGGGGGTCAGACACTCAGAGCTAGTATGTGTGCAATAGACAGTGCTATCTAAGGTACAATCTGAGTTCACATCTGTTTTTATATTTGTCTGCTTGTCTGTCAGTTCCTCTGTCTATCTATTATGTATTTATATTTGTTCTTCTGTTTCTGCTTGAATTTCAGGTCTTTCCATGGGATCCATGTTCCCTGCAGCATTACACATAACCTGCTTAATATGATGCATGTACATTATGCAAATGTAACCAATTAGGCCAGGAAACACATGGGACAAAGGTGTGTTACAGCTGGCTGGCCTCTTAGTCACAGCAGACTCTGGAGTGTTTGTTTGGCCTGATTTCAGCAGCTGGTCACAGAGGTTAGTTCTGGCAAGCAGGAGAAAGGACACATTCATGCTACCCCACAGGGGGTACGGACACACTAAAAGAGAAAGTTAACTCAGTTTTAGTTCCCTCTTCATGTCATCCCTCCTGGAACCTTTTGTTGGGCTAGATGAAGACACAGGGAAACAGGGACAATATGCATTGCAGCCAGTTCCTCATGTTTTCCCAAACGTCCTCAGTCCAGCCACACTTCATGGTTAATTAGCATCCTTTAAGCAGCAACATAATCACAACAGCACATTAAAGCTGCCCTAATCAGGCAGGCCTAATCCTGGATCTGCGCTCTTGCTCACTCTCCCTTAGTTTCATAAGATGCACAGTCCCTAGCAGTATTGATTAGAATCAATCAGCAGTTGGATGTTGGAGCTCACTGATTGGAAATCCATTGCAAAAATCAATCATTTTACCAGATCAAATGGTGTTTAGAGTATAATTATTGTCTACTGTTTCAGTTGTTCTCACCTTTGGTTATCTTACTTTTAAGTAAATGTACACTGGATGTGCAGGTGGCTGTTATATCTTAAATTACTAGTGAAAAATGATATCATTATCAATATTTTCTTTTTCTCATCCCCACATGCAGAAATTTGTCATTTTAAAAAAATGCTTGCATCTTTCCTCTAGTCTCTTTTATTTATTTTTTTTCCAGCTAATCCAAGCTGCAAAATACGCATAAGGTAATTACTGTACTTTTCAAGACTATAAGGCCATAAATTAAAATCTCCAGCAACTTCTCAAGTGACAACTCATCTAATCACAAGGACAATCATGGAGAGGCTATGCTGTTTACTGATTGCACTAATCAAAAATGGCTTCTTCAAACAGCTCTAATTGTTAAGTTTATCCACAGAATCACATGGTAGATATACGGAGGACATTGTCGTGATTCGCCAAGCCCAAAAATCCCATTTGCATTGAGTGCCACCAGAATGCTCTTGACTCCCACAAGTTATCAGCAAACCAGACAATTATTCATCAGGCACAAATTGGCACATCAAAGTCAAATCAGGGAATTATGGAGAGGAACACCCAATGTCGGCACTGAGAGATGTAAGGTAGCCTTTGATTGACCGCATTGCCCTTCCGCAGCCATCGCCCACATTACCATGTTTAATTCCCCATGGAGCCTGATCTGACCCCTGGACAAGTGCTAAACTCAGATAATGACCATTTAGATAGAAAAATGGAATTTGGCGTTTTCAGCTTGGTCTCATGAAATCGACATCACATCAGTTTGGACAGTTCAACACATTCATAGCTCAAGAAAATTGGGTTTTTGGGAGATATGCCATTGTGACTCAGAATTAAGTATCGAACTATGTAGAGAGAAAATCAGTTAGAAGCAGTAGCATTTTACTTACTAGACACAAACATATGCTTGATATTTATGTGGATACCATAGTATAGAAGAGGTTACGTAGTGCAGAGGAATTTTACATTTTTCAAAAAAACAGACTGCTGCACTACAGACAGTAAAAGAATTCTGTCGATTATCCACAGATCAGGAATGCGCAAGATTTAATTCAAACAATTTTCATTAAAGAAAAACTGTGGCCTTACCTTTAGGGAACTCAGGAGCCCAGGGCAGAATTTCATTGATTATACACTCTCTCTCTAACAGAGGATCAAATAGTTTCATCAGTTAAGATATCTGAGGAAATTTGAGAGTCTCCTTTAAGACTGATTAAGTTCATCAAGGGTGCAAAGGAAAGAGCACTTTGCTAAGTTTAAGACAAAGTGTGGGGGCAGTGGGTTAGAATTTTACACAAAAAAAAGATGAAATGAAAGAAAAGAGAAGCTGTTCAGGTTTAACACCACACACACACACACACACATGCACACACACATGCACACACAAACACAGGCACACACAGAGACACACAGAGACACACACAAGCACACACAGGCACACACACAGGCATAGACGTACATGCAGGCACACACAAATACATACACACGCACACACACAAATACACACAAATACACACACACACACACACACAATGTTGAAAAGGATTAATCCTATATTATGTAGAGATCTGAACAGCAGGTAGTCAGAGCAGCAAATAAATGAATGTGGTTTGGCCTTCCTTTGCTTCAGCACCGCTTGATGGTCTTTTGAATCAGCTGAATAGCACATATTGCTGCACTTGTAAATGTGTCCTACATTAATAAAAGGTGGAGATGCTTGCATGAACAGACAGACACTCATACTCGAGGACTATGCTATTCCCAATTTTTTTTTCTCACTGCCAAGTAAAACAAACCATACAAGTCCCTATTCAGCACTAGTCATAAAGGAAACGCTTCTAAACACAGCACTCTAGGACACCCAGCATAATATAAACATGCAATACAGATCAAAATGAGTGGCCTTGGAGCAGTTTTATGTAGATGGGGTTGCAGATGAATACAGTGCAATTTGTCTCAAATTAGAGTAATTTTTGGTCTCTGTCCTCTCTAATTCTAATTTTTTTCAGTGTAGTCACTTGTAGTTCTGATGGAACTTTTCCGTTTGCCCAATACCTAATGCTTATTGTATATCTTTGCCATCTTTGGTTTCTGGTTGGTTTCTTTGATCTTTTTGATTTGTGCCAATCAAATGCAGCTAAATTCCTGAATACCTATTATTAGTGCATGTTCATGTTTGTATAACATTGGTTTACATGTAAACAGCAACAACAACAAATCATAGACTATATTAGCAAATTAAACCAAATCCATAGTAGCTTATGAAAGCTTTGGCTTGGGTTCTCATGTGCTCCAATTTTAAATGCAAATATGAATTGTGTTTTATTTCATGAGTAAAACATTAGATTCATATCATTTCAATTTGCATGCATTCTGTGGTCAGTTGACTGATCTTGGTGACTGATATTCATTACTTTTATAAACTAAATACATCATATGCATCTTTTTGTGTGGAGTCACCAAGTGGACAGGGATGTGCATAGCAGACAAATGAGACTAAAAACAGGTAAGAAAAAAAATATATAAGCAAATTCAAATTCTACAGGAACAGAAGGAAGCATATAGGAAACTATATTTACAGTGCTGTTTGACTTCACTACAGAATACTATGTTAGATTAGTTGACTATTTTACTAATCCATAGCCAGGAGTACAAGAGAACAAATGCTCTGGGTGGGAGACTGAGGACGGCTTCATGTGTCATGTAAGAAAGCATGTTAGCCTTCATCCTCCCTGATTGGCAGCTATTGTATGATACTTGAGACTTTGAAATTCCAGTTCCAAACATGCGTGAAAGCTATAAATTAAACTTAATTAATTATAATAAATTACTTTAATGTTTATAGGAATTTTGCAAATGATGTCATTATGTCACTATGTTTGGTGGTGTGATCGCTTGTAAGGCTACAATAATTTGATTGTTTACATACTTTCTTTGTGATTCTGCTCTTAAATAAAGAGCTTAAAGAGCCACAGGAAGGCTTCATTCCTAGCCCAAATTAAGCACCACTGTGTCAACTGGAGTATCCAGGAGGAGAAAACTAAATCCTATATGTGATTAAGTAGCTCTTTAAAAGGAGGCTGGTATTAACTGCTATCAGGTTCTGAAAAAAAAATAAATATAGCAGTAACTTTTTATATCCTTGTACATACTGTTACACTGGTCTCCTTATCCTCAGTAACAGTGGGACATGCAGATATTAAACCCAAAAGCATGGCAATAAGACTCCTTCTGGAGGAAAGTGATGGCTTTTCCATTTCATGTGGAGTATTGACAAAATACTAATTATCCAAATGGTTTATATACCATACATTCAGACTGCTGTGAAACTTAAGAGCACTTGTTCCCCTTTTTGAAAGTACAATAAAGCAAAACAGCAAGGCAGGCTCTGGAGTGGTCACATGCTCTTCACACACCTTTATGAGTGAGTTTTCCCCTTTTGATGAACAAAGTCTCTAAGTCAACAAGGAGCAGGGTCAATGACTACATTGCTTTATAATGCAGCAGAAGAGGTGGGATAGGAGAGTAGCTCTTAAAGAACAACAAAACCTCCATAACCTGAGTGATATGGCTTACAGTAGCTGTGGATGTCATGATGCTTGGCCAGTTATATGCTCCTTAAGAACATTAAATCAAGCAAAGGAATACATTTTAAATACACAGTCCACATTGTCACACCATGACACATCAAGAAAAATCAATGAGATAAGGAGTAATGACCAGTGGAAAACATACTGTCACATGGGTGCTAAGATTTTGAAAATATAGTGTAAAATTTAGCTTCATCATATTTAATTTCCAGTAACACTTAATAATAAAGGTCCTTAGAAATCCTGTAACTGGAGAGGCATGAACAAAATGTAGCAACTCCTTTAAAATGAAAAATGTGGTATGCCTATTTCCCAATATATGAAAAATAATTTGTTCCCTAAGAAATTATAATAATAATAATAATAATAATAATAATAATATACCTCACATATAGATCATGTGACACTTGAATTGCTCACAGCTGGCCTCTGGTCAGCAAATTACATGACTTCTATTGGGTTAAATACTAATATAATCACAAATAATTAATTTGTTAGTTTTATTTGATTTTATTACTTATTTATTTTATTTGAAAATAATACCAGAACTTCATAGAAACACAAATAGTCTTAATTTTTTCAAACCACCTGCTAACTACTGATCCCTTTGTACAAAAATTAATAAATATTCACTCTAGTTAATAATGTTTTTGTCCCCTAAAAAGGTAGTCAAAAGTGGTAAACAATCTTCTGTTCATTAGTAATAAAGAATAAAGTGTTAAATATTTCAAAATATTTGCAGTGATTGGATGTGAATGAGTTTGAATCTCTGTACTGTCATGATGTCACAGATGGGCACCGGATTAAGGCCCTCTTCTGCTCAGCTCAAAAGTAAGTCACTATTTAAATTTTAATTGAATTTAAATTAATAAATGTACATTTCAAAAGCATTTCACTGCATGTCATACTGTGTATGTTTGTGTATGTGATAAATAAAATTTGAATTTGATTTGATTTGCCATTTGTTTATTTGATCTTGAATAAATTCTGAGTTACCAAATT
>JAOTRN010000002.1:11273048-11287303 GCA_028566695.1 Bagroides melapterus
TTGAAATTTCCCGACTGTGGGACGAATAAAGGTTTATCTTATCTTATCTTATCTTATCTTATCTTATCTTATCTTATTTTTCTTTTTTGTTATTGTTGCTGTTGTTCTTCTTATTAGTAGTAGAAAATATATATACTATATCTACTATCTGCTGTCTTTCTGTCAGGAACTCGGGATGGGGAAAAACAGACCCAAACGCGGGGATGACATCCAGCACGATTTATTAACAAAACAGAAAAACACGCCAGACAGGACACAAAACCAACAGGGAATTACGGCGAACTTAAATAGAACACACAACAAGACACATTAGGAACAGGTGTGCAGAAAGGGGAGGAACAAGACAAGGACGGGGCAGACACGTGATCAAAAACAAAAAACAATAACAAACGCACGTGGCATTAATTTGGGACCAAGCACAGGGTCAGTCATGATTCAACCCCTGAGTATTCTTGTAGTATTAGTATTAGTATAGTAGGAGTATTGCAATACAATCACCCATGCCACCCTACTGTGTTAAGAGTCACTTCCCCTAGCCATTGGCCTTTTCTACCTTGTTCTATACTGAAGCTAATACAGAGAGAGATAAAGTGTGTAGGCTACTCATATATAAAGCTGTACTTCATGAGTTCCATTTCACAATATCCTTTTCAGTCATTTGCCCTGTAAGCCACTCTAAGAGCCGTTCCACACTTACACTTTTGTGGCCCTGTGTCCAGGCAGTGGGTAAACAGTCCAATTTCCTTAAAGCCATAGAAAGAGAAATATCTTACTGAAGAGTTACTGAAGAGACTGACCATCGTTAATAAATAGCACTGTTTTTCTTGCACATATTTACAGTGCAGAGAAAGAAGGGGTTCAATTCTATCAGAGCAGGGCCAAGCAACTGGGCGTTATGAACGTAAGTGTCTCTCAAGTCAATAGAAGGGATTGAGTAGCAGTGATGGGAAGGTGACTCTATGGACTGCCTGTCATGATTCAGTTTAGATAGTAATCTTCTGGACTTTTCAGTTTCACCAAGATGAGATAGAGAGAATTTGAACCCACTTATTGTAAATTGCTCTGCCATTCTGGCATCTAATAATATATGGTTGTGGCTTTTTCCATTTCTCAGCTAGGATGTGTTACTTTAATAGATTTCTCATCAGAAAGTCTACACTAAAATCATTTGGCTTACTGCTTCATGCTACTTTAGTTTAGTAGTCATGGTGGTAGAATTGTAAGAAAAGTGTTGGATAATACATATACTTCATTGAAATTGTTGTTACAGCAGCATAAAAATAATCAATCAAAGATATCTACAAAAAACACACCGCATAGTAAAGATATGTATGACACATTTTAAAAAGAATAATAACAAATAAAAGTATAAAGGAACAATAAGGCATGCAAAATGGCAGATAATAATATATACAGCATATGAATAGCCACACACAATTATTCTCTATGATGAGTTACAAGTGCACAGATGACATGATGATATCAATTTACTTCAGGGAAACATATAGAACATGCTCTAATATATGCACAAAGGGCTGAAATACAAACAATTACAACTGAATAAAATAGTTATTTTAATTCTGATGCCCATGTGAGCTATATTTCTCAAACTGCAGAGATGATCTATTCTTGTCCCTTTCCAATGTGAGCTCCACCCTAGCAGTTTCTATAATTCCTGCCCCATCTAATTGCTCTTTAGAGGTTCGTTGTGCTTTTTACATGCTAATCTGCCCTATTCATGGTCACTCGGAGCATAATAAATCCTCTTGTTTACTTCCTGCATGTATAATTGATATCGTTGCATAGCTCTTTGTTTGCACAAGGAAAGGCTGAAAGGCGTTATTTTGGAGATGACAACCGTGAGATTTGAGAGCTGCTCTTTCTCTGAGAGCGAGCACAGCTTCAAGAGATTCAAAACAAGCAATCCTTGACAAATGTATCACTCACTAAGCAAGCACTCATGAACAATACAGATTTGTATATTGCTTATTAGCAGAGAAAAAAACATTAGCTGACTAAGCTAAGTAAAATGTTAAAATACTGACAATAAGGAAAATAATTTTTTCTCACTCAGTTATGTTAACTGTACTCCCTATAAAAGTTGGACCATATATAATACTATAGATAACAATGAATCTTGGCTATGTTAAATATATTAATTTCTAAATTTCCCTTCCACAGTGGAACAATAGAGAGGATCCTGACTAGCTGTCACTGTATGATGTGGGAATTGTGCAGTCTCTGACCACAAGACCCTACAGCTGGTGGCTTTACAGATGACACTCCTCACCCATCTCATGAACTTTTCATCCCCATGCTATCTGGCAGAAGGCACAGGATCATCTGTGCCACCACTTATACGTCAAAAATGTTGTACACTTGCACAAAGCTGCATCAGACACTTTGTATGGACCTTGCTATATTGTTGCATTACACAAAAGTTTGTAGCTCTTGTATTTATAGTCCTGTGTATTTATAGTATACTATGCTCATCTCACACTCTTGTGGATTTCCACTTTATATAGTCCCTGAACTAGAAATCTAATGTTATGTGTTGCACCATGGAGAATCTTGAAGAAACAAAATTTTGTCTCAGTGTATACAGCAGACTGACAATTAAAACCCACTGTCAGTAATAAAGATTTGTAATACTGGATATCAATAGTACCGTCACATTTTGAGTTGATTGGTGAATTGGATGGGCTGTATTTAAATTTACCTTTAGTCTGACACAATGAGTTTATTTTCCAGGCATATTTGTTTTTCTGTCTAGGAGATACATGAAGGAGTAACATTGGCTGTTGATGTGCAACCAAGGTGTGTGAAAAGTCTTTAGTCCCTCCTAAAAGCTTTCATTTGTCTCCAATAAAAATCTGAAGGTCACTCAAAAAATCTGAAGGTCACTCAAATGTCATGGCTGTATGTGTAAATCCAGCTGATTTTTTGGTGTTGATGCTCAGGGCTTTCACTCTTGGTAAATTTTTCATCCAATGACTACTGATCCTAAAGGGGTCCAGGGCTGAATGTAAACTAGATTTTATTGAAAACCCTGAATATAAGAAAAACAACATGTTCAATTATGTTGTAAGTGTTAAAGAATATAAAATGGTCTGCATCATACAATTTATCACTGGTCAATCAAATGAAAAATTCTTAGTGGCAGGAACATTTCTTCACAGTGATAAAAACTCTGTGATATAAATGTGCGTACTTTTATGTGTGCTACAGTACAATGTCCTTTTTTTTGTAAGCGCACAATAAAGACTTTTTTTCTGTATCTGAGTAAATTGTCTCCATGAGGCTCAAGAGAGTCCCAGAGCAATTGTAAATAAGGTGAATTAATTTTTGCTCTGAATGTATTCTACATCCGAGTATAAAAGCTTTCAAGTTCTCTGTGTTAATTCAATGGTCACTTGTTTCATAATAGGTTTATGCCATCAGGAAAGTGAATTTGACCAGGCTTTTATCATTGTTCCAGTAAATGGACACTTGTGGTTAGCACCATTGAGGTATCATTTTGACATAGCTATATCAAAAAGGTTGAATATGTAATTAGGGATTAATGATTTGAGTTCCTAGGATAAAACATACAATTATAATATATTCATTCATTCATTCATTCATTCATCTGAATGGCTGCGTTTCCTATTCAGTACATTTATCATAATCTAAACAGAACTCTTCTTACTTTATTTTGCTCTATAATACATCTTAGTGATGTAATGTGGAATAAGAGTAACCAATTTAAAAAAAATAAACCTCCTCTGAAATGCCTAGTTTGACTTATCTTGTACCATTTTGATGAAAGAACTGGATCTTTACTTACTCTCTAAAATGATTCTAAAAGCATTATGTGATGCATACATTCCTGTACATAATGTATTTTGGTAAAACTTTACAAAAAATAGTTTATGAATAATTCTGCATTATTACCGGAATTAAAACTGACATAAACATGAACAAATGATGAGTTATATTAATATGAACTAATAAAGAACCTTATATATGACATATCTATCTATCTATCTATCTATCTATCTATCTATCTATCTATCTATCTATCTATCTATCGATGACATACATATATAGAATTTAGTCTTATGAATTCATGTATAAATAACAACCAAGTGCATGTTAGTACATGTATTTTTCACATAGGGATAAACTAAATGCTCTATAAGAAAGAATATGAATTAAACATCCATCATTTTAAATTGTTCATATAATTTGCCAGATGCAGCTCTATGCACAGACATGATTGAGCGGTGCTGGATTCCTTTCATAATTTACACTGATCCTCCATATCAAACACCAAAAACTTTCATGTGTCTACAGAAACGTGCACCTGTAAGTCCTATATACTCGTGAGAATTTCTGTCTTTGTGTTTAGCAAGCGAGATTAATAGAGGTGTAGAAGCAATTCATGAGGTACTGCCTATTGGATAAAAAGGTGCAAAAGCCATCTTTATTAAATTACTAGTTGAAACATCAATGAATTAATATGGATTGGTGTTTCCTGGGAAGATGCTTAATTTTCTGAAAGCTTTTCTTCAAAATCCAAAGCTTAAGAAGGAATTGGTCACAGCCTGTCTCCTGAACAAATATAAAAACATTATGACACAACTGCCAGTGTCAGTATTTGTACTTGGACAAATGACAATTGAAGAAATGTTGACTTGTAGAATAGAGTAGACAGAAACAGAAGCTGTCTCATTCTGAATTGCTGCAGTATAAAGCTAAACAAAGGATCGTGGAGATCGGAGAAGTCATTGTGTCTAATTATGAGAGATAATTTGAAATGCTGCCGAAAAACATGCGCTTGTGAATGTAAAGCATTTTAATTGGGCCAAATTGATTAGAATGGAGAGTACTCTGCTAAAAGCAGGCAGTGTAACAATACAGTAACATAGAATCTGCCCAGTAACACCTAGGTGTGAAAGCTGTCCATTACAGGAGGAATGAGAAATAAAAAAAATACTGACTAATGTGTGGACAAATGTCATTTATTCGAAGCAAATAGTCTAAATCTGTCAATTACATCTGATTCATTTAGGATATATTTCACAAAAGGGCATGCTGCTAATATCCCTTTTGTTCAGTCTTTTTTCCCTTTGAGTATAGCAAATAATAATAATAAATAAAAAACAACACTCACCATGTTTAGTGTCAAAAGGATTTGAAATTGTTTGCTGAAACAAACACAGCAAAATTTTGTTTCAGTATATTCTACCCTTCTTCTGGAATCATAGCACAAACAGGAAGACAGTATAGTATATACAGAGGTATTTCAGCATTATAGTCACCTAATTTTTCTGTTTTGTGTTTGGATTTTTTGTTTTGCTGGACAAAAAGAGCACATGCATAAAGGTGAGAAAATTATAGCAAAAAAAGACTTGAATCGTTTAAGAATAATAATAAAATAAATGGTACTTTTTTTTTATAACAAACAATAAAATAGACTGTGATCACATAATATACATTGTCCTTAACTATTACATGATAATAATCATAGCTCAGACTCTTTCTCTCTCTCTCTCTCGAGCTACACATGCTACTCTTATCTAACATATCTAAGATACCAATGATCCTCCCTTTCTGCTCTCTGGACCTGCCTGATCCATCCTGATGTCCTACTCCTAGTTGGAGGCTCATCGCTTGTAAACCACTTGCTGCAGCTGAGGATGACCCCACAAGACAGCCTAAAGATACATGAGACTGTGAATGGTGCCACTTCGAACCCATGAAAATGGCTTTGGAATGCATTTGCTACAAATGAGTTTTGAACTCAAGTCTCCATCAGTGAACAGTTGATAACTTCAACAAAATACACTTCATGTTAAAAGAAAAAAAGAATTTCCTGGTTACACAACTGTAATTTTTGACCATATAGCACACATTTATAGAAGGGAAATGTTTTATAATCACACAATCCAGCATCGCCGAGACGAGTTTCTTTCAAAATTGATATATTGAATTTATATATTTCTTGACAGCCGCTTTGTGTCAGGATCCACTGTTGAAAGTGCTATATAGATGAAATTGAATTGAATTAAATTGAATTGAAATATATTGAATTGATCTTTATGCACTTTCCCTTAGAACTGCTGACTGCACTTAAACTGATTGAAAACTTTTCTGTATTTGTGTTTTCCTGATATAGATTTATCTCAATACCTATTCCTATTCTGACTATACCTCAAAGTGTATTGGTGTTTGTCCAGGATGAGAGAAAAAACTTACATAGCTAGCTAGCCAAGGTTGCTGAGGCAGTGACAGAGAGGATCTGCTGCAGTGCTGTTTGATGAAGTCTTGTGTGTAATCAAGTGCATTATGTCTTCTTAATAAAGTGCACCCACAATAACATTGATCCCCTATTTGTTCCTCAAACTGGCAGTAATTATATGGATAGGAATTACACATGAAATGAAGGGCGGTGAAGTTCTCAAATTCCTAGACGTCCTAGGTGATTGTCGTAACATAATAAGTACAGTGACTATGGGACTGAACCATGTAGCAGCTGGCAGCCACCCTGTCCAGCAGAGCTGCAGCAATCAGTCTGTTTAAACATCTCAGAGAGGCTTCTATGTAGACCTGGTTTAAGATAGTTGATCATTTTGACACTTTTCTCATCTTGATGTCAGAAGATCAGTTATATATAGTCATATTGTCTCTAAATGATGTCCATATTTAGTATGCATACTTTCACAGACATGACCAGATCACAGTTTCCACACTGGATGAATGTAACACTCAGAGACAAATCGACTAAGTTCTGAAAGTTCTACTGTACAATTTATGAAGTGCAGCTTTCAGTTGGGAGTTTTCTCACTGCCTATGACTCTGTTTAGCATGGACGTAGAACTGAAGTGGACTGAAGGAGCCACCCACTGTGTTTCAGTGCTTTTCCTGTTGTCTCTTTTCACTTGGCTCTTGTCCAGTTCTAGATTGCTGACATTTTGCATTTGACATCAGTTGCTCTCCTTGGTGCTGAAATAACATGTTAATTTCTTATCCCATCATGTACAGGACAGGAATCAGAGGTTCAATCATCTCCAGATTCAATCCTGAGCTCGAGGTACTGTCTGCATGTTCTGAGTATGATTCATCCCACCTCCTGTCACTCTGCCATGGATGAAGCTATTACTGTGAGTGAATGAGTGAAAGAATGGGATTATTTTCTCTTTTAACCTCAAGAACACAAGCTGAAGCATTAGACTGTTTTTTTTTCAGCTTTTGAAGCTATTTACAATGCAGGTGAATTATTATTCCAGTTTTAGAATACACTCAATTTGCTGTGAGTATACATGAGTGTTCAAGAAAGCGATTTTAATTTCCTACAATAACTCTTATCTTCTATGCAGTGGTAATTAGGACTAGGATTAGTTCTAAACTGATTTGTTTGTGCTCCAAGTACAAAAATAGAGTAACTCATGTTTTGGAAAACATATACACTTAAAGTCAGTCATTCACTCTGAGTAACTACTTTATCTAGGTCAGGAAGACCATAAATCCAGAGACTATCCTGGACACGAGGTGGGATTACACTGTGCATAGAATTCCAATCCCTCACATGGCACAATGTACACACAATCACACACTCAGTGTTTCTGTTAATGTTTTCTTTCTTTGTTTAGCCAGACATAGCTATCCCAGCTTTGTCACTTGTCAGACCCTTTACATCATATCTTATAACGGTATCAGTGGAGTGCCATGTTCTATTAGTTAAAAATGAACTGTTAACTGATTAAACTATTGTCAAACCACGATAATCGATCTATAACTTTCTCAGCATGTCTGGAGATGTCAGCATTATTAGAATGTTGGGAAACAGTGCTGATAAGTTATTGATAGATATTGATACAAACCCACACTTCTAAATGTTAAGCATAAAGTTGTAGACTTTTCAGACATCCGTGAGTAAAATAAGCGCAAACCTGCTGAATAAAGCTTGCTCCTGTTCTCACTGGTAGAAACCTATTATTAGAATTGCATGAGGTTCAAGATTTTTCAGAGGCCCATAATTTTCTGCTAAAGCATGAGAAGGACATTTCCAGGCCGTGTGATTTTATTGATTCTGTTGTTACCTCTGTATAGAATCTGCAGATTTTTTTTTAAAGAGGATAAGAACATATGACTATGTGTTAAAAAAATAAGAGTACATGCCTTTTCTGTCCCCATGTTTGTCACCTATACTGATTTCTGTAGACATTTATCATGTCAGAACTGAGTAGAGACAGTAAGAGGAAGCAGCATGCACGTACTGGGATTATTTGGTGGGTAGTGTTACTGAAGGCTGGATGTCCTTTTTTGTCCCTGTCGAGAGAACTGATTATTTTGTCCATGTTCAGGTAGATTGGAAGATTAAACCTCCATTATTCATGAGTGTACATGAAAGGTAAACTTAAGTTTAAACTTTATGTCTGAGTTGCACATTTTCATGAAATCAAATTTTCATGCATAATATAAGCTTCATTGGTGAGCAGTATTAAATCTAACATCAGAAATATTACTTTCTGGTAACATTGAATATAACATGCACACACACACACAAACACACACACACATAATTCATATTAATGTAAGTAAATTATATTAATGAATGTACAAAATCTATAGCGCTGATTTGCTCACTATAGGATCTGTATACTACTGTAGTATTTCACTGATATTTTATATGCTGGTAGAAGGTTACATTCTGACATTTGCAGTGATAATAATTTAATTTTAATATCATAACTAAAACTGTTTTGAAACAACAGTCTGTATATTGGCTACAAATACTTCTGGTAGGTCAAAGATTTTTTCCTTTGGGTTTTACACAAGAGTGTGTATTAAATGGATGGTCACGATGTTACTGAAAACTCTGTGAACCTCAGTAAATTCAAAAAAGAAAACAATTTAAGCATCGGATTATCTTAATTCTGAATACAGAGAATTTTCTGTGCATAAATATCTGTGTAACCTTTGAGCTTAAGTTACTGATTCTGTACATGGTCCATTGTTACAAGATCCTACTTAGTGAACTAATAGATGTGCTTTTTCCCTGCTTCTCTGCAGTATCTGTTGACCTTTCCTGGTCAATCGGTTCCACCCCAATGGTCCTATTTGACACCATGACCTGCTGTAAAATACACTGTGAGGTCAGAAGAAGGATTGACAGCAAGCAGCATTTATTTATGTGTGTGAGGGTGTGTACACGTTCTCATTCATTGTGGCTCACCTCCTGCTGACACTGTGGCTGGAAAATGTGCTTATGTGGGCTGTGTCTCCTAGGTCAAATTACCACCCAATCCTCCATCTCCACTGAATGAGCTCTCGCTGAGCGCTGTATCTCTTGCATTAAGTCATCGTTATTATATAAGGCAAGTTCATACGATGAACTCAGCCGCCAGTCTCCCTGCGTCCCCAAAACGTAGCATGCATAGTGATTGCAGATTGTGCATTTGAGAGACCCTTCCCCTCTCTATACCCCCAACACACACACACACACACACACACAATATATCCGTGAGGAGCAGAAGAATTGTGTTACTCTGCAGCTGATTAGAAAGCTCATGCATAGCAAATCACACGTCCAGTGCCTCTGCTCCCCTATCTGCCCGCCGGTGCAGGTGAAAACAATTTACACATGGGTGGACTAATGGATACATTCATGGATAGTGGTGAGTGAAGGGAAGAAGAGAGCGAGGCAGAGAGGGATAGAGAGTGAGGGGCAATAATAGGCTGAGGGCAATGCAGGGCATGAGACCTGGTCAAACAGATGCTGCAGATTGCACTGTATCGAATAACATCTAATCGCATGGGTCACAAGCTAATGAGTGCGATCATGCCCTGTCAGTGCTAGCTTTTGGCCTGTGCTAAAGACACTTCTAAACAATTCGGCTGCACACGCTACAAATACAAGCGTAATGTGTTGATTCAGCAGGTAATGAGCTGCTCCCAGAATCAATACCCCCTCTTTCCAGCTCTCTCCTGACCAGCCCCTTTGTAGCAGGGAGCAGCTAGTAGGGGTCAGTACAGCCCCCTCCCTCAATGACCTCCCATTGCAGTAAGGACAGCACACTGTCTGAAGAGGATCATTCTCATATTGCGGAAGGCACCCGAGTGTCAGAACTTTCATTCGCGAGCGAGCAAATGAACAGGCAGCCGCTGCATGCTAATGAGGCGCAGGCTATTTTCCACCTTTTTTATCTGCACATTATGCTCTTGACTCTGGAGAAGGTGGGAATTAGGTTGGACCTCAGTGTCAGGCTGCCTGATGGCTGCGCTCAGGAAAACTGGTAATTGAAGCCGATGGCTGCCGCGGAGGAGGTCTGAATTTGGAAATAAACAGTTTTGAGCATCGCACGTCATTTCTGGAGAGATGGCAGGGGAATGGAAATGAGCTGTCTGGACCTAATGTGCTCACACAGCAGGGAAAAAAGGGGGGCGTCTTTGTGGATGACAATTCCACTCATTAGGACTTCAGTGCAGCCATAATGACAGGGGGCCTTGGGATGGTAATTTCAGAGAGGGCAATTAAGGCATGTCCTCTAAACTGTAAAGGCTGATGGGAGAAAAAAAATCTTTATATTGTTGTTTCACCTTGTGAGGTACATGTAATTGCTTAGAAAAGGGAGGAGAAGATTTTGCAGTACTCTACCTGCTAAGGAAATATTTTTTGTACCAGTCTTAGAACTTTGTTGGCCATATGATTATTTGCTTAGCAACATAATGGGAAGTGGACCAATTATTTCTCTTCTCAGTGCCAAAGTGACTCATTTGTGTTTCTTTCTTTCTTCCTTATTAAGTGTCAGGCTTGGTTATATATCTTTGGGCGAGTGTGTGTGTGTGTTTGTGTGTGTGTAGTGTGGCAGCATGATTCCACACTTATTGTTTACACCTGTTGTGTAATGCTACACAGATTTCAGGATGGTAATAAATGTTTTAAAAAGAGGCAATTGCCCGGGCAGCTCTATTTATCCACACAGAGGAAAGAACAGCTTATGCAGCATATGGCACTTATGGAAAATAAAGCTTTAATTCTACACGTTGTTGTGCTGCAAGTGGAGAAACTCGCATTATCTTGAATATCCAAAGCTGTTTCTGAAGATGTAGTCAATTTTTCCAATGTTTGCAATTGGCAGATGATAAGCTACCTGTATCCTCTACATCCTCTGCCTGTATTTCTGTCTTTTCCTAAAATCCCACTCTGCCTCTCCCCAAAAAGATTACAACTCATTCTTTTTGAATTCCACCTCCATGAGCAGAATGAGTGTGTTCTGATTACCCTGGTGGTCTAGACTCTGTTTTAGGCTGTAACTGTGCTGCTGCCGAGGACCCATCAATCAGTCCTCAAAGTGACTTGTGGCGCATTAATCCCTGTTGCTTTTTAATATGGTTTGTCAGAGCGGCAACCTGGGCCTAGGCGTGTGCAGGCGTGAAACCTTGATGTGCTGGAAGAGACAGCAGGGGTTTTCTCGGCTGGCAGAGCCTTCATGCACATGAATAAAGCAGCAGCTTACCAGCTTTCCAAAGCATCTAACACACAGCACCAAGTCCTAATTGATCTGTTTTGGTGTACTTGGGAAGAGCAATAATGCTTCTTTTTCCACCAGGGAGGATTTTTAACAAGCTCCTTCTGGACTTATTTGCTATAATGATTTTGTTTTGAAATCTTTTCTTTTTGGTAAAGCACGCCTTCACTTACACCTACAATACTAAGAAACTGTCCATTTTCTAATATAAATGAAAAGCAAGACATCTTTGCAGTTAAATGTGTTACCATAGATAGCTATAAACTAAGAGCAAAAATCCCACACCTATAATACAAATGTTACAACAGAACAAAAGATAATCTCAATAATGTCTGTTAGAGAGGGAATTCAACGTACACACAGGTGACAAAATAAAGGGGAAAAAATCACGTTTTGTTGTGTTGTGAAAGACATTTGTCCACATAGAAGAAAGAATCACTACAAAACTATAAAAATTTCTTCACCTTAATTCAATGATGAAACATTTTCTATCAGAGAGCCCTCATGTGCTTTGGCCTTCACTTGAACTCAACCCAGTTGAACATCTGTGTCAGATTTTAAACTGATATGTTAGTGTTCTCTTCCACAATAATCAAAAGAGCAACTGAAGGAATACTTTTTTAAAAAAAAAAAGATTCTTTCAAAATGGTTCCATTTTTATTCTATTACAGTTCAAGAGTCTTGTAGAATGTTTGACAAGGTGCACTGAAGCTTTTTGAGCAGCTCATGGTAGCACCGAACAGAGAAACTTTATGTAAATATTTCCTATAATTTGTCTGCATGTCTAACTCACTGGATTTACCTCAAACCTCTTTTCACACCCACGGTACATTATGTTGAGCATCTTTTGGTAAAACTGTGTAGGAACTAGCAACACCCTGAGCCACTTCATTGCTCATCAGGAACATGAGGAAGTTAGCATGAGTGCCATGATGTTCCTTGCAAGTCCTGTTTGCAGACTTATTACCAGACCCTGCCGGTGTCTCAGAGACTGAGAGGAAGTCAAACAAAGTAGCTCTTATGGTTCTTTCAACACTCAGGGGTGTTAAGTAGCTTCTGCTCTAGCAGAAACAGGAAGAAGAGAAGAGCTTGGTACATTTGAGCTCAGGGTTTCCACCTGTTTTTGTCAAGATTCTGAACAAATGTGTTTGCTGTGAAACTTGCTGGAAGATTATATTATTATTAAAAAAAAATAGAGAAACTTCCATCTCAATCACTCTATACATCATTAAGACAATGCTCAAGACAGCAACACAAAGCAAGTTTTGTTTCATACAAACCAATATTTATCTATTTTTAAAGATGACAAACTTGGGCCCAGTAATCAAATGTCTCAAATGCAAAAGCAATTAATTTCTTTTCCTTTCTTTCTTTCTTTCTTTCTTTCTTTCTTTCTTTCTTTCTTTCTTTCTTTCTTTCTTTCTTTCTTATTTTATATATAATTTATATATAATATATATCTATAACAGGAAGCATGACAAGCATCACTTTAAAAATAATTTAATAGGTTTCTTATATTACCACTCTTAATATAGTGTATTGATTTTTCTCTACAGATCTGTACGTTTTTATGACACACTTAAGATTCTTCTATTCAACATGGCCTTTTTTTCCCTAATGTAGGCATTAGGTTGCTGCTTTCTAACGGAAGCATAAGTGTTCGTCTGCACTCCGATACTCAGCAGCAGTTCATTTCAATTAGAATCTGCTTCAAAGCTATAAAGGAGCTGAACTGAACAGGTCAGTTGAAATGCTGATGTGTGTGTGTGTGTGTGTGTGTGGTCTGCAGTGAAGCATACTCCTGCTGTGCTCATATGTGTGTTGACATTGTTTCACATTCATTCTATGGCACGTGATCCAACCCAGCAGGACACTCAGTAAATCTCACTGAAGTATGTGCTTGTAATACAGCACAGGCATTATTAATAAGCTTCACTTGCTTTGCTGTATAATCAGCACTGCGGTTTTCGGATGGGTCGGTATTCCATCATGCACTGTGGATGGCTTAAACTGCCTTCTTTTTTATCAAACACAAATCTGGTTAGATGCCACTGTGTGGAATGGATATATGATTCACTTCCGCCAGCATCAAATCATCTCTGGTATTTAAGTGTGTTTTGAATTTTATTTTACCTTTTAGACATAGTCTTCTTGGCTGCTTTTACAATCAGGGTGGGTGTTTTTTTTCTTTTTTTTTTTAGTGTGGTGTGGTTTTGAAAAGAAAGCGTTGATAGTAGGAGTACTCTGCATGGGTCTTTGAGTCTCTCAAGCTCACCTGGATAAAGAAAAAGCAGAGTTTTAGTGTAAGCCCTGTTCAGTACACTGCAGCACTCAATGGGCAGCTGCACGTCAATACTGGTCCATGTTACTGAGATCAGAGGGGTCAAGGCTGACTTGGCAGCAAATGAAGAACTGCCCTTTTAATCCGAAAGCCAGGGGCAATCTGTTAAAAAGAAGGTTCAGCTCAGTTGCAGAGAATGTTAGACAGACTATTGCAAATAAACAGAAATATGATTGGAAAAGAGAGGACTGGGCAGGATGTATTCCTTCTTTCCCAGCACAGAGATCTGAGTATATCGCCATCTGTGAAAAGAGTTGTCACCCCTTTACAAACATGCAACAAATGCAGTTTACTAAGGGCATGTGATCTGTGGACATCCGTTGGCAAAGCACAATTGAACACAAGAACCTGCACTTGGCTCTAGATAGAAGCACATTCACAAAGCTCATATATATATA
>JAOTRN010000002.1:11295129-11307228 GCA_028566695.1 Bagroides melapterus
ACACACACACACACACACAGAGAGAGAGAGAGAGAGAGAGAGAGAGAGAGAGAGAGAGCAATATCATTTTATTGATACGTAGTATTACATTGTTCTCTTCAACACCGTAGTAAACCTCATGGGTCCTCTGAGAGTCTATTCTTTGCAGCATGCCAAACCCACACGCAAACACAGACAGACAGCAGGTTAAACATGGATTAGTGTGACGTCTCAATCACGCTGTGGCAGGCTGACACGCCATGCCATCTGCTGACATCCTGGGACAAATATTTACGTAAGTCTCAGATAGATAACCTTTTTGAATATATTGATTGGAGTAATATTGCTCTGTACATGTCATAAAATAAATAAAATTACAGTAATTCCACTCCGATCTCGAGAATCGGGCTCGATCATTTTTTTTTTTATTGGAACCTAACCAAATTGCATCTGCGAATGTTTCGCAGACCCGCGAAATCCTGCAAAAGTGCTTACGGCTAATTTCGTGGAAAGTATACATTTTCATGCTTTTTAATGCGCAATTATTAAGAAAAATTTAGTTATTAATTTGGTAATATAAATATAAAAGTAAAAGCAACAAAATATCAAAATAAATAAAATATAAATGTTATTTTAATGTTATCAAACGTCGCCGATATCATATATGTATCGTATATGTACAGCACAGCCATTACGACACGCTATTGGCTGGAAGGGTTGGAAGTAGCCAATCACAGGGCATTAAAAGAGCCCGTACCTGGCTGCCGACTGGCTGGTGGCTACGATGCTTTGTATGCGTGATGTCGCTGTTCATCTCCCCGCAACTTGTACTCGTTCAACACGCCCATATTCCGTAAGTGTGAATAAGTGATCTCAGTGATTTTTTCCTTGGTTTTTTATAAAATCCCTCAAGATGCCCAAAATGTATCTTTTAAATGAAATTAAAGTGTTTTGGGAGCACGATAAGGGTCATATTTGTTTTTTAAACTCTAGAAATAAGCAACCTCGTCATTTGCGATGCGTCCTGGAACGTAACCTCACGTATGTGTGAGGTATTACTGTATACATGAACAATTTAATTGTGTAATTGCAGCATTTTTGTCTGTAGTATTTATTTGAATTATTAAGAAAATGCTTTAATAATTTGTCTTTAAACTCTTATTTTATTTTCGATGTATAATAAATTATAGTAATTATTATTTTGGGTTTATTATATTACCATGACCATTTTATTGCCTGCGGCTGCATTTCTAGCATTACCTCCATATATGACCTCTTCAGCTGTCATGGAATGTTACATAAAGCCGGTGCTCTCTGTTCTGTTCTGGTCAAAGCAGTCATTCACTGTATTAATTAAGCTTTTCAATCAGACACCTGCCTAATTGCTTAATTAAATCACCAGTCCCTGAAACAACTGATTTGTGCTTAACAATCTGCTGTACAGGTTCCAAATGTTCCTCCCACTCAAAGCTGAATGCTGCCAGGTAAAACACATCACCTCAGTAGATCAAGCCAAATGAGTGTATTTGTCTTTATGAGGTATGCCTGCAACTAAACAAACTAATTAATAGTCACTGAATAACCTTTAACTTTTCAATTTCATGGTGTTTCTCTAGGAATATGTGCATTTAGACACAGTTCTAACTTATTCTATATAGTGTAAACTGTTAGATTCAATCAAACCAATCAAAATTTGTCATTTTATTATTTATATTATTTAATTAGGGCTGGGGATAGAGTACATTCACCTCTTCATTGATCATTTATAATGTCATGACATTGTTTACGATTGCACTTTTGTTTGTTTACATAGAGATACAATATTTTCTACAGACTACTCTTTAAATTCCTTCACTAAAATCATCCCCCATCTATGCGTGTCATTTACATATTACTTGCTGTCCCGCTAAAATATGAGAAATTGGAGTGTGTTTTTTTTTTTTACAATCTATTTAATCATGATGAAAATCGCACTGCCGGTATTTTATTCATTTTTTTCCTCCATCTGAAAGCAGTGCTGCATCAAGTTGCAATCAGCCCTCTTCAATTGAGCCTGATTGTGGTCAGCTGCTGTGAGTAGGCCTTGAACAAACACCTTGTGTGCTGGCATTGTAGGCCTGTGCGTTTCAGCACGAGGCAGGGCTGCCACAGCCAAGTATTTCAATTCCTGAAGAGCTTCCAGGAGAAATTAGTATGTAATGACCGCACTCTGCAAGAAGAAAGGCCCATTATGGCTCTCGCCGACTGTACTTGGCTTTCATTTGCAAGCTAAATGGATGCGCACAAAGGTGAGAGTTCACTAGCCATTCAAGTATTTGGCTTTAACGGGCTCCAGCACTCTTGCTTTAATTCAAGCAGAAGGACAAGTATGAATAATCGCTCTAGATAAGACTCATCAAAACACGGCACTGCCGCTTGCCATGTTTTTTTTTTTCTTTCTTTCTTTCCTCTATCCTCCAAATGGCCTGTGAAGCTTGGTGACAAAATACAATTCACATCATTCCTTTTAATTTGTAATTTGTCTGCTTTTGTTGCTGCTATCTGATTCTGCTGGTTTGTAGCTTGCTATATTATTTTGATGCAAATTTCCCCCAGCTCGACTCAGCTCGGCTTAATTCTGTGTTTGTTTACTGTCGTCTAGGGAAAAAATGTGATAGTCCTAGAAAGTGCCAGCACTAATCAAACTAAAATGGGGAAGAAATATGTGATAGTTTACAAATGCATAAGTGAAGGTAGCATGAGAGCACACCAGAATATGACAGACTCACTCCTTTCAATCAACCCCCTCCGACTGCAGCATATAGCCTTCCTATAAATGTTGTGTGTGTTTGTGTGTGTGTGTGTGTGTGTGTGTGGGTGGGTGTGTGTGGGTGTGCGCGGCTGATTTGAAAGGAAAGACGTTTCAGAGCTGTCTCTTTGTGAGCCTATTATAAGCAAGGACTGAATGGTTTATTTAGATACATGAGGGTGCAAGTCCAAAAGCGCTAATTCGTAGCCCCAAGGGTATTCATCTCACATAATGTATGCATAGGCTAATTTATTACACTGTGACTAATTTCCATTTCTTGTGCCGAGAGTTGCCTTGCTAATTATGGAATTTTTTTCCTTTTGTCATTTTTTTCTTCCCCGTTATTTCATAATTACGCCTCAGCATTCAAGGAAGGTGTCGGTGCAAATGAGATGGGCCTTGCTGCATGTGGTGTGTGATGTGTTTTTGCACCCAGGTGAGTCCTGTTTGTCCCTTTCCCCACCCTTCATCATGCTCTCCTACATATCTTATGATATGATCTTTTCTGATATGGGCCAGCATTTTTGTTTTTTTCCTCATCCTTTTCCGTTTTTCGATCGGATAGATCTGAGTGTAATTAGCTGGGTGACTTAATTAGGAAAAAGTTAACTGTTAGATGAAAGCTGTCACATCTGTGACACACAGTTCTGGCTCAGTGGCGAGCTCCCAGGGGTCTGCATCAAAAGGCCCTCCCCTGCTGGGCAGACACACTCTCAGTGCTCTCCTCTGCCAAATCAGGCCCGTTCATGCCAAGGGACAGAGTCTAGCAAAAACACAGGCATGAGTTAACTGCACCCGAGACAATGACCGTGCAGAGGAGGAAGAAGAAGGAAGAAACGCAGTACTCGGTTCTTTCTTGTCTTTCATTAAGCAAGGAATACAAGGCAAACACGGTGGGATCTGAAGCCAAACAATGTCTCTTAACAAGACATCACTGGCTCATCATTAGTTATCTACTAAGGCATAATTTTGCATATCACATAATAGGTGTCTAGGGATGTTGGGATAGGCCATGTTTAGTGCCTCCCCCATATTTTTCTGCTTATTTACTTGGCCCGAGTCTCAAAAAGAAAAGAAACTCCCTGCTATGCAGATGACTGAGAAAGTGCTGTTATGGCTTGGCTTCAAAACTCTATAAACTAAAGCTTTTTTAATTGACCGTTTTGGTCATCTTTGTTTTTTTCTGTATTTTTTGACATGATAAACAGTTGACAGATGTGTTTGGTTGAAAGAAGTAAAGAAGCGAGAGCAAAATTATAATCTCAAACCTTGCTGTTTAATACATCATTTCTAAGTTAAAAATCCCTTGATCCTTTATTTTCACGGTGGAGAAATATAGCAGAAGTGCAGTGTTTGATGATAGCCATGCTGTATTTATCTCATTCCTGTTTTTCTCACCACCTGCTGCACTCTCTTCCCCTCTTCTCCTCTGGCCATTTTTAGTCGAGAGAATGCAACAGCTGCATACTGCTATAGTTTTGTTAAATATGGTTAAACGGCTTGACATGTATCACCACCATTAATCACAGGCAAAAGCCTTTTAATTTCCCCCATGTTTGCATCCTGTTTTGCCTGGCTGTGCAGATGGTACAGACAGTGCTCCATACAGCAGCTCTTCCTTTCTCTGCCTCTCTCGCTCTGTCTGTCACTTCCTATTCTGTGGCCCTTTTGTCATAAGCAGACAGTGAGCTTCCATTTATATTCAATAGACACATGTACAGAGCGAGAGATGTGCCAGCTCATAACAACAATGAAACCGGGTGACAAAGTGCAAACTGTAATTGACGGAAGAAAGACACAAACAAATACATCACGAGCCCTAACAAGAGTGCTTCAGATGACAATCACAGCAAGAAGAGCTCAGGGCTTTATCTCTTTATTTGTCATTAGCGCCACTTAGCATGCTAATTGTATGGTGTATACAACCCAAAATGTCATGCTTTGCTTTTTTTTTTCATCTGGGAATATTGGGAGCCATTGTCTAAGCTGTAGCCATGAGGCAAATTCAAGCGCACTCTCCAGACATGCAACTGTAGTGCCACTACATTATATCAACAGTCCAATCAATTTCAAAGCAATTGAATATTCCTTTGCCTCTGCCACTCATACAAGCACAAACATGCATTAATTTGCCGGACCTAACAACAGGAGCAGAAATTGCTAAGTCCTTCATTGAGAGTGTATTAAATGTACAGGCATGCATGGACACAGTGCCACTCTATTGGTCGAGCGGAAAGAGAGGATTGTGAAATCGATTTCCACATTGTATTTCACACCCTTTCATCAGACATAGTTTTGCTGCTTCGAAAGCTTGCTGTTTCAAAAGCACTTAACATACACCATTGCTCCTTTTGTTCGAGCGGCAAAATACTTCTGCCAAGACATCAATGAAAATAAACCAAATATCAGCATGACAGAAACTTCAACTGAAGTACAACTGAATTACTCCTAATTAATGTAGTTTAACAATTTCTTCCTTTTCGGGAAGGCAGAGCGAAAATGTCATGCTAATTATTCCCCCGGCATTATAGCATCAGCCTCAGATGTCCCTTAGAATGTGATATACAGAAACATATTATTACAGCGATTTCTTGCAATCCTTGCTGTGAACAGCAGAACGATACTTAAAATATAATGATGTTCTTAACCACGCTCATTAGCACGCCTGTGTCTCTCACACAGAAATAATATTCCTCTTCAGGCAAGCCAAACAGATTTCAAATTACGGCATAAAAAAAGTCAGACAGTCATTTTGGGGAAATATTGAACACAGAGAACAGGCGCTCTGTTTAGTCCTAATTGTTATGCATGGTTTGGGAGGCTCTGTGTGCAGTTTAAATGTAATGCTTTTCCACAGCAGTTGTTGTTGTGTAGAGAGAGCCTATATTCAACATACTCCCTTACATCTAATGCCTTTCACCAAGGACATTTTCAAATGTGTTATTTTGTATGTGATCTTTCATTGTAGATATTGCAACAATTATATTTTAACCGTCAGTGAATACATCATTTACATTGCGGCAAGCGAAAGATATTACTATTATATTTAAAAACACAGAGAGAGCCCACAGTCAGGCATTTAAACAGGCAGCTGAAGGATTTGTGTTGATAATGGCAACACTTTGACCTTCCTGTCCTTTGGCTAATTCATGCTGGAGTGGAAACGTGCACAGCCTGCATTTCCCTGTGACATCTTTTTTATACCAGTTTACCTCTATGTGAATACAGAGCAGGATTCATTAGCATGGCCAGTCTCACAGCCAAAACATCAACATAAAATCCCATTATGTGCTGGATCCGCTGTCCCTCCACTTTATTGTAAGATTTAACTCAATTGTTAATGTGCATTAAAGATAAAGTGCTTACGTTACTTCTGGAGATACACCTGCACCTGATGATCAGAGCCTATTGTTAATCTCTGTGTTGTCATATTATATTGTTCGTGTTAAAAATAATAATAATAATAATAATAATAATAATATTTTAAAAATATGAATTATTTTTTATTACAGCTTTACTATACATTGGTACATCCGTCCTCTTCAATGTTCAGTGGAAGGATTTTATTTCTTTCCTGTTATGGCATGTCCTAACCCTCCCCGTGTGTCGACTTAGTGACAGGGTGAAGCAGAGGATGGCACGGTGCAGTACATGCTGGACCTAAATGATTCTTTGTCAGTGCTGACATTAGTAAGGCAGCACTGATTGTCCTGTCAATGGTAATCTGACAGCGGAAGGAAGCAGTCACTTATCTAATGACAGTTTTCTGTAAGACTGATCGATGAGTGATGGGATGGGATGGGGTGAGGTGGGGGCTACGATGTGTCAAAGAACACAGTTTCTTCAGAAAACAGCACTATGATTATCTGGGCTTTGTACGTACAACAGGAGATTTAATTCTCAAAAAGAAACTAATGAGAGAAAAAAAATAAACAGTGTAAATGGCAGCAAATAGAATTCCATAATAATTTGTTCATTTTCTGCTGCACTGCATGACGGCATGTGTGTTACCCTGCTGATAACCATCCCCATGTGCCGTGTTGTCTTCCCTACAGTAATTAGTCAAACGGTCATATATTAGCATCGTGAAATGACTTCCATGTTTGCAGATGTTAGCGAGTGACGAACTTACCGAGAACAGTTCAAATGTTTGTCTATTTTATTAGAGCTCCATGGGCTTTATGTACAACATTAAGTCAGGTTTCTATGATTTTAGATCTCTCTTTAACATTTTTAAAGATATTTCAGATGTTTCCGAGGACATCTGAAATGGTTGTAGAGATGTACGATAAGGCAGTTGAGGCATTTTAGTGCTTGTCTATGAATAGAAAAGATAGTTCTTTCTTGCCACTCTCCAGAACATTTAGTGCTCACTGTACAGCTGTCAGTGCTTCTTAGTTCAATTTATCTCAGCCCACTACTCAATATAGATGAAGGATACAACAGATAGGAGAAATTGGTACATACTTTTCTTCCACTGAATTGCTTTTTTAATTTCTGGTAATGTCCTTTACAGTAGTTATCCCTACAAAAGACAGGAATAAACCTGTTATTAATAAATTATTAACTAGCTCTATACATGGTACGTTTGGCGAAGCACAGTTTTCTGTGCACACAATGTGTAGATCACTGTCAGTTACAATAGATGTTCAGAAAATATGCAAAGCGTTTTGTAATATTCATAGAACAAAGGCATTTAATCATGAATAGATTTGTAATCATGCTGAAAGAAATTGATTCTTACAATTATCCCCGGTCTTGAAATACTCAAAAATTGAACTACTTTTAAACCAATCTTTTGAAATGATGAGAAACGCAAGCACATATGATTAATCTTTACTGTCTTCTTTAATCTTGAGTTGCACACATTCTGACAGGATTCTTTGTTGGCAAAAGACAAAGGGGAAAAAACAGAGGAAACTTTGACAAATATCATTCTCAACATTCAAATGGCCCCCATTGTCATTACAGACAGTGAGATTAAGTTCACCTCATCAGACATGAGTATGACAGGTGACTCAATAGGCTGATGCCAAGCGGCGAGCTGAGGAGATTAGCAGGGCACTGATATCATTATTTGCAGCTATCGGGGATTCAGCAGGGAGGCAATTGTAATTTCTAGGCTTATTAGTCTACACTCTGCAAAGGAGAAAAGCCTGGCGATAAAGTGCACCACTGACAACCCAGCATTCCGCCAGCAAGTGCAGTCACTGTGACACTTACCAAATGCCAGCATGCTAGCGGCCTCATAATCCTGCCTAATAGAGGTTAAAACACATGCCCGAGAGGTGCTCATTGATGATCAAAACAAGTGCTGCTATTTGAATTTTTGGAAGTTGGAATTACTGTGCAAATGCAAAGAATACATTCAAAGAAAGGCTTCATAAACCTCACATAAATGCATGCTTACCACCAACATAGTACACAAAAATTATTGCTTTTATAAAGATTGCTCTGAACATGATTACTTATTTTACTAACAAAGATGTGTGCAAAGGATTATGGGTTAATAGGCACAGGAAATATATATATGTTATATATATATAATATATATTATATATATATATATATATGCATACGTACATACATACATACATGCATACATACAGTAAATATATGTGCATGCGCATATGTTTAGTGGAATTGTTGGAATTCTTCTGGTTAAGACATAATATTTTCTTATGCATACCAGGAACCTGCTAAGCCCAGAGCTGCTTGTCATGTCTAATAAATACTGCTTGGCGCCTCTTTGTTAAGCTCATTAATGTTTGCATATGTCTCTCAAAATTAAGCCCCTTTAAGACCACAGCCATCATCATCATCATAATTTCTCTCTGTAAAGCGTAAGCAACTTAACTAAGAGGGAGGGTGAAATGAAAGAGTATGAAGAGAGAGAGAGAGCGAGAGAGAGAGAAAGAGAGTGAGTCTAAATACGGTAAATAACTGAACTGCAAACACCGAAGTTCTGACACCTAAGTTCTAAGATGCAGGACTAGAGATGATGTTAGGGACTGTATACAGGTGCCAGTGCCAGTAATTACTCTTCGTTTGTAAACCAAACAGCATCTTATCATTTCTCTCTCTCTCTCTCTCTCTCTCTCTGACAGCTTAATCTTGCTCTATCAGGAGACAGGAAAGTGTGACCATGACAGTAATATGATTTGGCATGTTTAAAGGCATGCCTTGTGTATTTTATATGCATGTTTTGTGATAACTATTGCTTTATTCTAGAGGATGTGTTTGAGGAGGATGCCATTTTAAACAACACGCTGAGTGAATGCATTACAATAATGATATTTGTCAAGATAATTTAGATCTTTGGAGGATTTAATGTCTTATTTAGGCAATGACATTTCAGTGTAACATCTCATGGAGCCGTTAGAAAACAATCTGAACCAGCAAAGGGGTTTAATCTGGGATACACGTGTGCATATATAACCTTGCACAAATTAGAACTCCATTCTTTTGATTTCCAAATCTGAGAGGACAGCATCGGCTGTGACATGGCAGTATTATCTACAGTGTTTATTCACTTTGGCCACTAAATTGACAGTTTGTATGTTTGTACTTTGAATGAAGGGAACATTCAAAGTTGGCACATCAGCTACCTGGGCTTGCTTCCACCAATGCAATTATCATCAAGTCCCCTATATAACCAGCCCACACAGGCAACCTGAAGGCAGTACGAGACCCACACATAATATTAGATTAAATAGGCCACCTAAAAATCAATACAAACTGCAAATGAAACGCGGCACAAGTAGCCACTCAGTATGCATGTTTTCTGTCAAGTACACTCTCTGACCTAATGCAGCAGCATTCGCTAGCGAGCTACTAAGGAAAATAACCAGTGTATTGTAATGCATAGTTTCTATTTGATTCGTGTCTGCTATATTCGCAAAATAATACACCGTCCATGAGTGACAATCTCATTCCTTAGATGCTAATGTTCAAAAGATTCAGCCAATGGGGCAGAAGGATAGGCATCTTTAGTTCCACCCTCTGTGAGCTGAAAAAGCCATAAATCCTCCGAGTATGGGGCACTTCTTTGGTGGCAGAAATGTGACAACCTGATTTAACAAACTGAAAGGAGGCAATTATGCATGAACCGATCAGGGGTGAGGCATTAAGCCGTCTGCTGATTTCATCTCCTGCTTTGTGTCCATTTGGTCTGGATATTAGGATGTAAATATGAGGGGTAATAACACTAGCACTGTACAGTGCAAACAGATAAGTCATAGCCGATATTACGTGTCAATTCTGCTGATGCAATAGAGAGTTAAATATTTTAGGAATCTGTGAATATTATATAACAAATTTTATCAGGCAGCCAATAAAATGCATTCCTAAAAACCTCTTCCAGCACATTTTTATCTGTTCCCTGTTTTTACTGTTATTTTTATTACTGTTTTTATTCATTTTATTTGATTCTATTTATTATAGACATCATTGACCACACTAAAATAAACTGTATAAACAAAATAAAACCAAACGGTATCCATATATACAGTAATTAGTATTAATACAGCAATAACGTGCTCGTGCAGTATGTTATTCCCAGGTTTCTGTCACCCACCTCAGCAGAGAATATTTGTGAATTTGTTTTAGATCATCGGTTATGATGTGAACTCATTATGGAAAAGGTCAGCCACATACATAAATGTATGACATGACTCTGTGTTTAGCATCCGTGGTTTGTGCTATTTTAAAGACAGTGGCCCCAGGGGAGGTAGAGGCTAGACCTATACACCACAGAGCTTTAAAGAAGCTGTCCATCAAGCAAAGCCCCATTTATTCTATACCTGCTGTACCAGTGTTTCACTTGTAAATAGATTGTAGTCATTGTTCATGTAGTGTGTATGAATAGAGATGGTGAGGCTAAATTTTGAAGGGTATTGCTTAAGAAGTCATGTCGTGCTTTACATTTCTGAAATGAAAAGATTACCCAAGCAAATATTGATGGACATGAATGTATGTGAAGAGGTTTCGATAGTGGTTTACAGTATTGATGCACAGTCTAGAGTAGATTAGTGTACCTTGGCTATTATAACTATAGTATGCAGGAATAGTTATATGACTACTAAAATCTGGGAGCTGTATGAAGGAAGCCTGGCTGGGATGCACTCAGTGTGAAAGTGCATTATCACTCAGTGCCCCTTTTCTCAGAGCTGCTTTTCTTTCATGGTGCTATTGTCCATTCACACCCTCTGGCCCTTAAAGAGTCATATCCTGCCTTGCTTGGCTAAAGAACACTTTCTGTCTGTATGGACCTTGTCACTCCCCCCTCGTCGTCCATCACAATGGGAGACTTTAAGCTTCGACATTGGCGATGGGGTAACAGGACGGACCACCAGCACACTTGGCCACCACGTGTCCCATAACCGGAGCAAGGAACAAAAGTGCATTGAGGCCTCCCAACCTTCTCAAGCTTTTGTGAGGTGACTCTACAAGGGTCTACAGTACCATTTCCTGTGGCTTTGCCTTACGAGAAATTTATCAAGCAGCCCATCAGAAACACATCCGTTATGGCTGAAGATGGATATGCAGTCAGTTGACTTTCGAGATGCCTAGCCTCTGGTGGTCCTCTTTTTTGAGTCTGTCTGAACACAATGGTTCTGCTCTTTGCTGGGCTTTTTGTGTTGTTTTTTTTTCTTTCGTTCCTCTGTCTGCTCCTCTAATAGATGAGTTTTGATGGGAAAACTGTTGTCCCTGTTCACCTCATGGCAGAAATCAGGAGTCCTCTCCCTCCACTCTGCCTGCTACAGATTCACTTTTTGTGGGCTTGCTCTAATAGGATTAAAATGGGTTAGCAGGTCTATCAGAAACCTCCAAACCAGCCGTAAATGGAGGTATCTCTTGGGAGACAGGTCATTGTTGTTCTACCCTCCAGCCCCTCCCCGTGGCCCTGGCTGGGTTAAACTCTAGACCTGGTTTGGCAAGGCATTGCCATGAGGTGACCCCCAAGAAAAATCCCAGGATTAACGCAACACTCATTACAATGTAGACAAAGAGTGGGGATCAGGGAGAGCACAAATAGTGAGCTTAAGTCAAACAGGCTACGCCAGAGGATTCTCCTTGCACCTTTGACATTGATTAGGTTTGGGGCAGTCAGGCATTTCTTGGTTTGGAAATATTTAGCATATAAGGCTAAACTTTTGAGAGTAAAATACAGAAAGCAATCACTCGGGTTGTTTGAAGTGCTAATGTTTTTTGGAAACATTGAAGAATAAGTGTATTGAATGTGCAGCGGTGCACAAATGGAACATCCTCAGTGGCTGAGAGAACTAGCACACTACTTCTTCCTTCTCACCCAACATTCTGTGTGTGTCTGT
>JAOTRN010000002.1:11307328-11319877 GCA_028566695.1 Bagroides melapterus
AAATGGAACATCCTCAGTGGCTGAGAGAACTAGCACACTACTTCTTCCTTCTCACCCAACATTCTGTGTGTGTCTGTGTGTGTGGCACTGGCTGGTGTTTTATGTTGATATCTAAGTCACACCCATCGTCTGTGCATGTGCAACCAGTCATGTTAGTTCTGACCCAGGTCATTAACACTTCATTTACAAAGAGGTCATTCCTACACACAACAATCTGGTTGCTTTACAAAGCAGTGAATGAATTTATTGAAGGAGGCATTGCAAATACTCATCTTAGTTTGGAGACATCTGCATTAGACTTATGTAAAAGGTACTTAGTTGTTCAATGGAACGCTACATATGCAATTGTTTTATATTTTATGGACATGCAATCACAACATGGGAAAACATGTTAATAGATAATAGACTTCCACCCAGTCCTTAGTCCACACAGAAAATTCTGTTGAGCTATACTTAATATTAAACAGCCCACTGAGTTGGAAGTAACATACTATATGACTGTAGCAGAGAGGATGCAGTGAAACAATATGCAATGTATATGGATAGCATGCATTTGCTTTTCATGCTGGTTTTCTGTATGATTACCTCAAACCTTCCAAAGTACTACACACACACTAGTCTGCCTAGTGCTACACATGTTTGTTTATTTCCATTATCCAGATTAGATCATAAAATTGTAAAATTATGCTCAAATCACCCTTTTCTGAGAATGCCAGCATCCTGGGCATGTTCATAAATGGAGCAGGCTAGGGGAAAAAAAATCTTATTTCAGCTGTGGTCTGATAGGCAAGCAGGGTACATTTCCATAGCTTTAAATAATGTCAATCTGGGCAGTCCCTGGATTGAAGCCCGGGTGCCGTGAGCCACAATTTTGCCTTTGCCTACAGTGTGATAATTTTCAGAGCTATTGGCAACTTGGGAATTTCTGCCTGCCTTATCACTTGGGCTCAGCGAACTTCGCTGAGGCTAATCGGAGCCAGGATCACTCACTCAAGGATTGCGTGATCATGTTTTCCCCTCACCCCTGACAGCTGTCCCCCAACCTCATTAGCAATGCAGATGAGCATGCCTAATAGGTTAATGCAGAACACCCTAAAATGAGGTTTAATCCCCTGGTGAAATAATCGAACAGTGGCAAATTCCTTGATGTACACAGATATCGCCTATGACTCAATTAGGAACAGTGCAGATCAAAGCGAGTCTACCTTGTGCTCTGTGTGTCCCCGCGCTATGTGAGATATAGTGACACTGAGGACAGAGAGAGGGAGGACATGTGTGTTTCTTGGCTGGAGCTGCAGCTGAAGGCAGACTTGGGGCAGCCATAACACCCACCTGACAAGCCCTGTCTGCTTATTTACTCCCCCTTTACTCTTCCCACTGCTGAAACGATGTCAGCACTCAGACAAGCTCATGCTCACTCATGTGAAAATAAACACACAGCAGTGGAACCTGTGGAGCAGTGATAAGTCAGGCACCGTGTGCAAGCTCTGAATCAGCGGCAGTGTTTTCAGCCTAATTGGAACTAAGTAGCAGACGCATATGGGAGCAAATACATGGCTATATTCATATGCACGGACTCCTATTTGGACGCACCACCTATTTAAATATAAATTGAGTTGGGGCTGCTCGAACTCAATCCAAACGCACGTACTAATGTCAGACCTGGCCTTGAATTAGATCCAGTGTTTATCACCAGCTCTTTTCTTATTTAATAAGTAACCAAATGTAGGCCCAGTTCTGGTCAATATAAAGCAATTGTATTTACCAAGAGGGCTGGTGATTGTGAAAAAGATCGTCAGTGGTGAAGTGTGTGGTTCGTGATTCAGGATGTTGGTTCATGTCTCTGTGACCACTGACCGTGTGGCAAGAATATAAAAAAAAATATTTCCTCAAGCCTCTCTAAGCAGAGCGTCAAGAGAGGTCACGCCTCATTTCTCAAAGCAGGCAGTGAGAAATAAAATGTGCTCTCACATTAGCAATCCAGCGAGAGGGCTTTAAAACAAGCTCTGTTTGGAAAGAGGGTGGAGCATGGGGTTGTCAGTCAAGCATCCGAATTATAGAGTGCATCCTCAGGATTGAAAAAAGAAAAGCAGAAATCAATACTGAAACAAACTGCACAATCAACCAGGCTAGCTATCAAAGCTGGAGTGGAATACGCAAAAACAGCAATTAAATGTGTTAGCGTGCACACTATTTTACATGATATTGGGGCATCTGTGGCATTAGGGAAGCGACTCCTTATAGATAATGGAGTCTGGAAATGAATGTGCAATCTACCTCTGTGTTTTCATCATTAGAGCACGACAACTCGGCTCACAGTGCCGACGCCAGGAGGGGAAGGAGAGAGAGAGAGAGAGAGAGAGAGAATTTGTGCCCCTGCATGCCAAATTAATTCTTGTCTTGACATCTTAATTCTCAGTTCTTGTGTGTGGTCAAATCAGCCTACTATAGAAAAGCAATCAAGCAATTATTCCTAAATTATATTTGCCCAACACACACTGATTGGTTATTCTTTTCTTATTGGCTAAGCTCATTAATTCTGAGCAGCTTGCTTGTTATGCCTCTGCCATTACTCCTTTTTCTCCACTCTGGCTTCCACCTCTCTCTCTCTCTCTCTCTCTCTCTCTCTCTCTCTCCCTCTCTCTCTGTCACTTCTTCCTTTACCCCTCGTCTTCTGCCTATCTACTATCACCAGCTTTGCCAATGTTTCAAGACACCTGCCCCACATCCCCCACCCTGATCTGTGGTATTGTCTCTTCCACCAATTACCATCACCATCTCTGATTAACTTTGATGTGGAACCTAATGAGATAAGGCTGACTATAGAGGAGGCAGTGGCTGATAGCTGGCTCATTTATCCTAGTGCGCAGCATTGCCATGCCACACTCACTAATGAGAGCCCGTGCAGCCTTGACGCAGGAGAAATATCACTCCATGAGTTCATCAGCCTGGTCGGAGGAACAGTCTCTCAGCAGAGGTGCAGCATGGAGACACTTTATATAACAGCGCATGTGGCACTAAAAAGAAAGTGGAAGCCACTAGGAGTTGAGATATCAAGACATATTTCTCTTTTATCTCACACAGGACATCTTTCTTTAGGTTTTACAGCCATGCCAACTGGATATTTAGATGTATATGTATGTGTGTTTGTGTGAACAACCTGTGTGTTATTTTTGTCATTCATGTTTTATTAAAAAAAATCCCTTTTGTTTACTGAGGTTAAGGTTAGGGTCTGAGTTGTAGCACAGCATTAATTAGCTGCAATAATAATGCAAGACAATTTTGTGTGTGTGTGTGTGTGTGTGTGTGAGTGTATGTGGTAACAGCCAGTGCCCTTATCTAAAGCTCCAGCAAAAACCTTCATGTGTTACATCTGGCCTCTGTCTATATGTCAGAGATGACAAAAACAATGACAGAATTGTTACTGAAAAAGTCCTTGTTTTTTGCGTTATTTATCAAAACATACCAAATTCATGAATTCTCTAATCTGAAAAAGCAGTAAAAAGAGATAGAAATCAATTAAATAACAAACCCGCTGTTTGCCATGTTATTTAAATAATAATGTATTAAATTTGTTATAGAATTTTTCAGCAATCATATATCATTTATTCATATTAACAATATTATTTTAAGTCATACTGCACACAATGATGAGTCAATATAATACAAAAACAAGAAAGACCACAAAATGGATCTGGCAAATGTGAGTAAATAATATTGATGTGTCTTGGTGCAGTGCAGGGAAGAGAGCAGGGTGAATGCAGCTCTGTGTGCTGTTGGATAGCTCTACACACTTTAAAGCCTAAAGCCTAATTAAGCAGCGCTTCCTTCAGCACAGATAAGGAGCCAGTATTACAGTCACACATCTCCATAACGGACAAAGTTTCACAAAATCCACGCTTTGAAACTGTTAACCAAATACAGCTCTTCACATTTAGCACAATTAATAGTGTCTCTTTCTTCTCCTTATAGTACATCTTAGCAGGCGGGGGGGGGAGGAAAGAGTGTATTTTTTTTCCTTTGTCCAAATTGTAAGCGATTGAAGGACAAAGCAGTGCCCTCTAGCTTCCCGGAAAAGGAGTCGCGAGTGCGAAAGGAAATTGACAGTCGACATTTCAATTTCATTCAAGGAGGCAATTTCCTAATGCTAATCACCATCTGCAGATGTGTGCTGATATATTTCTGTCTTTTTTCATCCCAGCTGCGACCATGTACAATCTGGGACAAAGGCAGAGTAGACATGAGAGAATAGCTATTTGCTCTGAGATGTTTTTAGAGGTTCAATAAGCTAGCATGCTCTCTCTCTCTCTATCTCTCTCTCTCTCTCTCTCTCTCTCTCTCTCTCTCTCTCTCTCTCTCTGAGACATGGGGATTCCCATACAGCGAGCTTTATAAAATACTCTGCATCTATATTATTCTTCACAGAATTGATGCAGAGTGTAGGCAGGCAGGACACTTTCCTATGATTTATTACAGATTAATTACTATTATAAAGTATATCAATGAAATCTTTTATTAGATCTAGATCAATTCAATAAATTGGTTATTGCTAACATTTCACAATTCACTAAATACTTAATAATAAATGTCATTTTGCTGATTAGATTTTCAGATTTTAGAATAGTAATATGAGATGATCACAAGGCCATTTAAACAAAAATGGAGTGGTATTGATTATTAATAATAAAGATAGAAAATAATAAAGAAATAATGCTCCAACATTGAATATTTATAGGCCAACTGATAAATATGTGGTACATTCGACTGAAAAACCTGCATTATTTGTATTATATATTGGGACAATAAATTAAAATTGTATACCTATTTCTACCAATTTAAACATCAAAAATGTAAATCTTTAAAAGCTCACAAGTCATTTTATATTATTCTATTCTGTTAATAGTTCTTATAAAACAAAATAAATACAAAATAAAATAAAATATAATGCAACATGTGATTTAATTATTATTTAAAGGCTGTATAACTCATTTGACATGCTTAAAAATGGAGAGGAAGAAAATAACATTTTGCTGGGAAAGTTATTAAATTTAAACAATAAAAAGTTTGGATACACTAAACATATATTTGCACTGACTATTGAGAGCCACTATGGCATTTTTTTTCCTTCTGTGAACAGTGTCTGCTTATTTAATCTTGCTGTTTGCTGCTGTATTTTGGAGCCAGCAGTCACTAAACAGCCCTGGCTGCCACAATGCCAGACTCTGTTTTGAAACAATTGTGACTCGTGCCCTCTTCAAGCATGCTAACCGATCAAAAACAGCCCAAGACAAACAAGGCCTGCAGCTGTCCGCAAAACAAAACCGCAGATAAAAACCCCAAACACTTCCAGGCCAGCGGAAACGACTAAGCTTTCACTTGGCCCTGAAAGGATCCATTGTACTCCTCAAACCACCACCATGTCACATGGCCCTAATTTGAGAGAAATGTCTATTTACCACTTCTTTCATTTACACGCCACCAAGGCAGCGACAGTGGGAGCGAGAAAAAGGGACGAAAAGGCCCGCCTGGCTCCAACCGCTGTCTCATTTTTCCCCCCCCTCCATCCTGCTATCCCGTTTTACAACCAGATCTTTCTCTCGCCTCTCAGCCAAAAGTACTCGACATGCCGCAGCAGTTTTGACGGCAGCCCTGAAAAGCTCCAGCTGAATTTTAATATGCAGTGTGCCTATTCATTAACATTCTTTTGGGCCCAACAAAGCCTTTCAGAGAGTCTTTGACCCTGCGGATAGTCAGATCAAGGTCGGGTACTAAGAAAACAAAATATGCATTGCTTCCTTGCTGCTCCCAACACCATCTATCTTTCTTCTCTTCACTTGCTAGTAAAAGTAGACTGCCAGTCTAATGAGTATATTCATCATGCTCTCAATGGTGCTACATTTGAGAGAACAGTCTTGTTTTGAATAGTAATTTCTTTACATATATTTTTGTATTGGAATATATAAGCAGAGTCATTCTTAAGAGTAAGAGTTGTGTGGAGAGCGTCGGCTGGCAGAGGATGACTGCTGGATTGTGAGCGTGAACGGCTCTTCCAGCCTGACAAGAACATCTTTGCCCTGCTCACAAATTCAGACCGTTGCTTGGAGAATGGGGACTAAAATATGTGAGAGTCTGACAGGCAGGTGTATTCTACACAGTGATAATCAGAATTGGATTTACAAACACAATAGATGATTGGCAGTGGAAGGGGTGGCCAAGTTGTAAACATGTCCACATTTATGACTGTTTGTCTGTGGACAAGCGGACAAAGTTTAATTAAAAAGCCCCCAGACGCAGCGCAGCTTTAGTGGGTGTAAATGATGATCCATCAAAGTGTCATTACAGTGACCTGTCTCCACCCACTGACATGCATCTACACCACACGGTGCAAACTCAATTACAAACTGATCGGCCCTACACACACACACACACACACACACACACACACACACACACAGAGCACAATGGCTGCTTCTTTCATTGCCTGTGTGGCCTGCCTGCCCTCGGGGTCACTGGTAATCCTAGGGGAGTTCTCACATTATGTTTTAGGATGCGGGGTCAAACTGGTTGTAATGAGAGGTTTTGTTAAACATCTATTAGCCAGCCCCAATGTGTTTACTTGATTGATGAGGTGTTAGTGGCTCTCCGCTGACCAGATTCAATATCGTACTGCATGCATCCCGGTCAGCAACAGCTGCGAGAGCTCAGTTACTGTATGTATCATATTCAATTATATTTTTAACTAATTTGCCAAATACATTGAGCCATTTTACAATTGACACGACATACAATACAAGCATCACCCTGAGGTCTCACGTCTGAGGTCTGTAACGCTCTTGTCTGTGTGCTCAGGCTTTAAACTCAAAATCCTCTCACACACAATCACAAGTCATGCCAGTGTATTTTATTTGTACCACAGATTTTCTTTAAAATATAAATATAATGCAAATAACTAAATACTAGACATTATTTAAAGATAATTAAATATTATATGAAACACAAATAATTAGTATATTATGAAAATTATAAATAATTGAATGAATCATGTATTCTGCATGATAATCCATAGAAAACAAATCTCAGCAAATTCTTTCCTTTCATGTGATTAATTCTTTTTTATATTAATGTTAATTAAATTTGACAGTGCAAATTATCTATTTTTTTTTTTTATATCTAGAAACTATCTTAAGCCTTTAGCTTACTAAATCTCTTGGCTGAGATTACCCAGGATGCCATATGCCCCTCAGTTTCAGTAAGTGTGTATCAGACAGTACAGTGGAGCTGAAATTCACATCATCTTCTCAAGGCTGATGGTAAACAGCCTCTAATTATACAAACTCTAAACAGTTCTCTAGCACAGACAAGCAAATGTCAAGCTATTACTTCACTGTGAGTTTCCAATGCTCAAGATAATGACCAGTTACTAATTGGTGCTTATACCTTAAATCGGTTAGCACGAAAAATAATTGCAGCTATTACGGTGGTAAATAATTCTCGGAAATTAGCATCTTTCAGCCAAAATGCATCCAGCTACAGGGATGCTTTGAGGGGAAAGAGGTCTTGGTGCTGACAGTGAGAATGTATGATTTTTCATTAGCTTACGGTTTCAGAGGCCAAGGGGGATTTTGAATAATATCACATGGTTGTTGAGAGCATGCGCTGGGTGTGAATTAATAAACTGGCCTGAGAGGTAGGGTTGGGGGAAATTTCAGGCCTATCATATATTCCACAGTGGACGATCATGCCATTTGTCAGCACTCTTCCATCTGCTGTTGACTTGCTAAGTGTCTCAGACAGCTGCATGTGTTTATAACCTTGGCCACTGGCTTGTCCTCAATATCAGCACTTAGCGTCATGAACTGCTAATGGCAAGTTTGATAAAAAGAAGCTGCTTTTACCGGGAACCGTGGATGAAGTCCTGCGAAACCGTCCTATTGCAGGTCTGAGGGCCAGGGTTAGTGTGGAGGTAGTGAACAGAGGGTGTCAATATAGCCCTCTTGAGCACACACACATTTACACATCACCGTCACTACCACTGTCTGCCTCTCTGTACCCATGTCACGCTCTTGTGATACCCCACTCGGCTGTGCTTATTTGAACTGTCCCTCCCAATTAGCACTAATAAGTGACTTGGTAAGGATGAGCAAACATGGTGTATCCAATCTCTCTGTTCACCCTCCCTGACGCTTAGCAGCCCATGAAAATCCCCAGAAGAGCACAACCCCTGCTAATAGATAGAGAAAGCCAAACGCATCTCGTTTTCCGAGCAAACAAGTGCCAGCAAAGAGGCAAATTAATGACAAGTCATTTGAAGGGGTTTGTCACGGAAATGATTTCACCCGCATCTCACCACTGAAGAATTGATTAGAACCTGCTCGATCAAAGTGCCTGAATCAATAAAAGAGACCAATGAACAGAGAAACAGCATGCTCCGGCTCAATTTATTCCTAGCACAGATTTCTCAGGAAAAAGAATGAGAGGGAGCGAGAAGAGGGGGGGGGAAAGTGCACTAATCTGTCAGGTGGAAATTGTCAGTCTTGCTAAGGCAGAGGTGTTAATTAGAGGTTCGACTACGCAGCTATGACTAGAGTTAACTTCTGTGCCAAGCAGCACACTGTGGAAGCACAAAATTATTTCTTCCGAACCAGTGTTTATTTTCTGCTGGTTTGAGTTCTCTGAACAAGTTGCATAATTGCCTGCAATTATGTTTACATTTGTGTGAGGAGGACGATAATTAAAATAAGCATTCATTTATTAGCATTGCATTTATTGTGAACAGTAAACTGTATATTATTAAATGGGTATTAAATGTTGCATGATGCACACATGTGGCATTGTATGATTAGGGTTTATAGCACTTTGCTGTTGTTATGTATTAGACCAGCATTACCAATGAAGTGTCCGTGGTTCCATAAAGTACTGTGCTTCGAGTTTGGAAAGAGTTGAGTGGAAGCAAACTCTCATGTTTTGTCTCACGTGTTGTATGTGATTGTTAATATTTTTTTGTTTAAGTCAGATGGCATTACGGGTAGACCGTAGTGTTATTCTAAATGTGGCCTTGCAGATTAGCCACCTTGCCAAACCCTGTGGAAGGCTTTTAATTGATTTCCCTTTTGACTTTTTGCAGAGTGGAACAGCAGCAGTGGCCTGTGGACGGGTTTTGCTGCAGCTCCGCCAGCCGGCCTGCCAAGAGCCTCATTAGTATTCCACGCAGTGGCATTTGCCAGCCTGAGTGTTGCCTTGGCAACACTGCCCACACAAGTGATGATAAATGGGGCTTTCAGTTTCCTCTTTTTCTCTCTCTCTCTCTGTCTTTCTCCCCCTCTCTCCAAGCCCATAAAGCAGTTCTAAGGAGCCCCTGGCCAGTGTACAGCTCCTGGTGCATGGGAAGGAAGAAAGAGCCGAGGGAATAATACTTTAGACAGAGGAAGAGTGAGAGAGGACAGGCAGGAAAGTAGAGGAAGGAGGAAGCTTGAGAAGGTGTAGATGAGTTTGTTTAGGGGGCGCTGTGATAAACAGCAAAGAGTGCATTGTGTGTTTGCATGAAGAAATACTGGTGTCCTCTTGTAGCAATTTTCATTCCTGAAAATATATGATGAAGGCCTTTACTGGAAAAGCTTTTTTTTTTTTTTTTTATCTCAACTCTCATATCTTCTGAGAAGGCATGCATAAATGTCATGCATTCAGAACTGTCTTTATCAATCCTCACTCCACAGGACAAATCGATAACTAACTTGTGTGTGTGTGTGTGTGTGTGTGTTTTGGTGTTGTTTTCCATGACAGAATGATTATTTGAATGCAAGTCGCATCCTCATTGCAGCGCTATCACATCACACACAGACGGTAGCAGGATGTGCCTCAGGTTCTTCTCAGGAAAACATGTGGTGCTCGTAATTAGCACAGATAAATCTACGGCACAAATGATGTGCATTTACAAAAACAACATTAAAGACTAACAAATAGCAATAATTGTCATCCACACCAGGTATTGTTCTCAAGCTGTGGTAATTTGTTCTAAATTCATAAAACAACAATTTGCAATTTTAACTCATTGCTCTATTAAAAAGTCTGATTAGCTGCATGTAGAAATATGTGAGTAGTTAGTTAGATGAGATATAATAAAATCACTTACTGAAAAGAAGTTCTTACGGTTCAGAATTTAGCGCAAATACAAAAAAGCGCAAGTAATATTTTTATTTTGTAAAGAAAACAAATTTTCTTTTTTTCTCAGACTACAGTTCCTACATTCCTCACCTCCGTGTGTGTGGTACAAAGTGTTTAAAAATCAAATCTGCCGTATACATGTTTGTTAATGAAAAGAATCAGATGTATTTCCTGAGCAGGAGCCCTTCGCTGAGATGTGCAGGTGAGACGGCCGAGGTGTTCTCACAAATCTTCCTCAGCCTGCTTAAACAAAGTAAGATGTGTTATTGCTGCATTTGAGAGTGGGGCTACATTACAGCCTGAGAGCCTGGTTGAGATGAAATTCAAAGGCACTTTATTATGAGTGAGGGGAAATGTTCAGCTGAAGTACCTCTCCTTTATTTGTGCTGCAAATACTTCATTTGGCTAGACAAATAATTTTCCCCTGTCCCTGCTTTTCTGTGTACAGGTAAGATTTTGTGAGAAATCGAACAAAAAAGATGTTTGGATGTATGGATGTTTTTACTGTTCTCAAGAATATATTTTATTATCATGTTATTATCATGTACTACTACTACTACTAATAATAATAATTGTTGTTGTTGATGTTTTGTTGTTGTTGACATATACATATATATTTTAGTGTCATTTAAATACAACACATATATTTTTAGCTAAACAACCTACATACAGGATTTACAGCAGAATTTACACTTCATAAACAGTATTACATCATATAACCCAAAATGTTCCACAGCTCACATTTTCCTTTGAATCCAGCTAAGCCTACACCCATGTTATCATCATAAAGTCTCAGAAACATCAAATCAAGCTTGATTAAACTTCTCTAGGACACTAAGACACAAAACGCATCAAAAAGACAGGAGACAATCAGCAAGCATGAACCTCATCCTTTCAGTCTCAGCTGAACAGAGTATAAGTAGCCGGGGGGCCGTGGCTATTAAAAGATAAATGTATTTTCCCAATCCATTATTCATGACAGGGCTGAGCATGGAGTCAGGGGGCTTAGCACTGTGGAGCGGCCCACCCGCACCGGCTGTAACACCACCAAGACCCCCACCCTGAGACAGCACCCTGACTGAGAGAGAGAGAGAGAGAGGTGGGTGAGAAGGGGGGAAGGGGAAAAAAGGGAGGAAGAGACAATGCAGACAAAAAAACAAGATGAAGGGCCTGTGAAGCACTGGCGTGAAAGCAACTGAGGAGGAGCAAGATTCCAAAAGGGAAAAAACATGCTGAGCAACCCAAACACTCTCAAACAATTCTCTCTCATGCTACTGATCACACACACACTGGAACAAGTGCATGTCCACACTAGCAGTGCATAAGCTCTCAGATGTGCTTATGTGGAGGGTCTGGGCAAACATTCTAGGAGAAATATAATGGAATTGTGAAGTCAGTACTACAAGATAGTGGCAAAAAACTCCTGATCTGCAGGAAAAACAGATTAGAAGTGCCCTAAATCTCTCTGGTAACTCATTTGGAGTTTAGTCACAGCTCACTTCTCGGCAAACAGTCTGAAGAGAATGTCAAACAGTGCCGCAGCTCTGCAGAGTCGGCTCGTAATGTTGGAGGAGATAAAGATGGTCAATAAACTCACACGTTTCTCTGGCTTTTTTAAGGGCAAGTGCAAGTTAACAGCAGCCCTGTGGAGCCTAACCAGGACATTTAGGACCTTCATTTCCATCCAATTACAACACTATACCACACTATACCACTTCCCTTTAAACACACACAATAGCCACTGTACAGGCGGAAATAGACTGAAATGAATTGCAACATGAGCTACAGTTGTGTGTAGACATTTGCTCTGCTGAGCAAAACTTATGTGATACATATTCATTTTTAGTTTTCGAAGGAAATATGTTGCAGTCTGTTTCTCAGAATGAACGTCACCCACCAGCTGTTGGCTTTGTTTAGGCAAGAATGGCCGCTGATTACTGCAGATATGAGGGGGTGTTTACCTGTTCTAAACAAATACTTTCAAAATTGTCTCATGATTGTCAATAATTGAACACACACTGTGCAATTTACGTGTTTCATGCCAGTGCCCATTTACTGGTCCTGTTTAATTGATGCTCTGATTATAAGCTTCTCTGTGAGACAAATGCTGCTCCACCTCCCATGTCTTTCTCCAGCTCAAAAAGGCCACATGTTCTCAGTATGGAGCACATTCAGTGGCTTTTCTCAATGAAACACATCAATCAAACTAATATGAAAAACATTTAGTTCTCTCAAACCTACAGCAAAGTTATGCAAAATTATTATGTAAGAAAGTATTATTAATATTTACTTTTTCATTTTGGGCCCCAGCCAAGTAATCAGGTATTACAGAAAAAAACAACAACAACAACAACCTAATAATAATAATAATAATAATAATAATAATAA
>JAOTRN010000002.1:11359617-11370201 GCA_028566695.1 Bagroides melapterus
TGTGTGTGTATGTGTGTGTATGTGTGTGTATGTGTGTGTATGTGTGTGTATGTGTGTGTATGTGTGTGTATGTGTGTATGTGTGTATGTGTGTGTGTGTGTGTGTGTGTGTGTGTGTGTGTGGCTTCATTTCACTATTTAACCAAGGCATGACAGTGCTGTCATTGTTGTCAAGGAGAAAGTGCAAATCAAGCCTGATCTTTCGCCTTTTTCAGCTAACATTCCTGCTTGTTAGTGTCCTGAATAATTCATTAGTCAAGCATTTTTTTCTAATCCAGCTTTGTCATTATTTTATTACAGTCAATTGTGGACTGAAATACAGGTCTCCTGAAACAGTGCTGCTACATTCAGAGCCAAGTGACAACAAGCAATAAAACAGAAGTAGAACATAAGCCATACAGCATCACCTGTAATAGTATAATAAACCAGAACAATCTGACAGAGTATTTATTATACTGGCAAACGTGTGTGTGTGTGTGTGTGTGCGCGCACGTGCACACGTGATTAATACGAATTTCCTCTTCTGATGAACTCATAGGGAGACGATAGAAATATTGAACCTTCTCTTTGCAGGGAAATTTTTCTCTTCCACGTTCCCTATTTTAAATCTCACTAGTGAAAGTAAAATCCAGAACATAAGCACTATTGTTTTTCATTGGTAGCATGCAGAAAATGTGCTATTTTTGTATTTCACTTTCATAGTCATGTGGATGTCATGAAACAGTCAGTTTCCAGGCAGAGCTGTACTTGTGTGGAGAAGGAGAAGGGAAGATGGGCTAGAAAGTTTTTCCAGGTGTTTCTGTATTCCTTCTGCATTAAGTGATGAACCCTACTAGAACATGCTAAATGTGTAAATGATTAAAAATATAAATGCTGTCAGTTTTTAAATACCGCATCATGTCATAATTGAGCGGTTTGTCCATGCAACATATTTTTACAGATGATGACTATAAAGTCCCTAAAATTGATTGTTGTAGTATACAAGAATATGTTGGTTCAGTTTACACAATATTATGAAAGCACACAGATATTAGGTTGCCTGATATTCCCCAAACTTCTGCCAAAAAAGTTTTAAAGTGCACAACGGTCATTAAAGAGAGATCAGAATTGCACTTATTCATTAATCTTCAGTAAGCATGTCATCCTGGTCAGGGTCATAAGATATAAGAATACAGATATACAATATACAAGATATAAGAATACTCTACACTGCAAGATCGAGATCACGATCAATAATTATCAAAACCTGATGAAATTGGGACGTTTTATAGGACATCCAAGTGCTCAGGGAGTATCAGGGTGCAATGACTTTGATTTTCAAAAAGAAAATGAGCAAAAGAAAATTCTTTTTTAAGAACAGACAAGTTATTATTTTTTTTTGTTTTTAACGGGTAAAATGTACTAAATATTTCTTTGTATATTAAGAAGCATCTAAGTCATTTTTTCAGCAGCTTTACTTATAGATATTTTGTGTTGTGCTTTTAAACCAGTTGTATTTGGAAGTGATACAGCTCAGGATTGAGTAATGTATATGATCAGGGACCTGAACTCCTTTCTCTGAGTCAGTAAATGCTTCTAAACTGAACACTGGATGGGAAAACTACAGCTGTGTCGTCCACATCTATCCAGCATCACATGACTGTTTCCCAAACAACTGGGTGCCTCAAGTCATATATTCTACTACTTAAGGACTCTAATGATTGCCTCCTCTTCAAACTGTTTTTCATGACAGGGTACATTCAAGATCAGATTCCGATTCAGGACCAGCAGTTTGAATGTAGAGCCTTGACATATTGTGTTTAGAAATGCTGATTTCACATCTTTGACACCATGTCTGCACTAACAGGGTCAGATTTGAAATATACGTTCTTGTTTTTGCTTTTCTTTTCACACTAAAAACCACCATGAAAGTGAATTTAAAAAGTGGGGTAAAATAAGAGGTGAACCATGGACCATAAGAAAGGAACTAGAGAGCAAGGTGGAGAGGAGAGAGGAGAGGGAGAGAACAGGAGTAGAGGGGGAGAGCGGTGGAGGGTAGGAGGGGATAGAGTGCGATGGGAGGGAGTAATAGAGTAAGAGATGAGCATGAAAGAGGAAAGGGGCAAAAGGAGAGAAGAAAAGAGAGAGATGAGAGCATGAGTGAGTGGCAAGAGAAAGATGAGAACATAACAGAGAGTGAGTGAGAGAGAGAGAGAGAGAGGGTAAAAGTGAATGATGTAAAACATTACTGTTTGAATCCTCTGACAGTTTCTGCAGTATCTGCATTCTCTATTTGAAGATTAACATTGGACCTTGTGAGAAAGTGCCTTTTTATATGTATGTTGTCAGAACCAACAAGAATTCTGGAAGTTGGGTCAGACATATCGCTGAAATGGTAGCTCCATCTTGCACACGTACATAAAAAAATATTTGTTAGTGTGATGATGGGGGAATATGTGTGTGTGCGTGCGCGTGTGTGAATTAGTGCAAGTGTGCGCGCGCGTGTGAGTGTGTGCGTGTGCGTGCGTGCATGGAGCCCTGAGATAGACTGGCATCCAATCCTCGGTATGTTCCTTCCTCTATTCCAGTGTTCCCTCTGGAGATGATCCTGGAGCTGTGCCATGATAACACTAGGAAGGAATTGGCCTAATAAACCATCATCTAGGGCTATATCTAAATACAGTGGATAGAAATTGGATTAAACTTATTTTGAACTAGAAATGCAAAATCTCTACTATGAGTTCAGGAACTGATTGTGCAGTTTCTGGCAAACGGTGGCTGATCTTTTTCAGTCTGCACTCCTGCTAAGCATCTTTGTTCCAGCTAACTGACTTTGTTAATAGCTGATATTCACAAAATATGCTGTTACCTCCTACATTAAGAAGCAGCCGTACTGAGGCTGGCACTGTGTTGGGATTGTGTCATTGGAGAAATACAGAATCTCTCACAGTTTGTCTCCTGTTCAAACGGCAGCTGTATCAAGTAAATCCAATCTCCTGTTGAAATGTTCTACTTAGAATCTGCAGTATGCTTTCACCATCACATGACTTCAAGAGGAAACCTATAAGCTATTGGAATTAGAGCAACAGAACCTTCGTCCTGACTTGATTGTTTAATGATGGATGTCACTTCATCTCAGGAGGTTGTCATTGCAATCTCTCACCTCTCCATCTGTACACAATTCATATCTTTATTCCTTCTTTCTCTCTGGATATGTCTGCTGCTGCTGCTACATAATTCTCAGGAAGAAAGCGAACACAATGAGGAGTGTTGAAAGCAGGAGCACGTGAGGCATTATGAAAAGAGCTCCACCCATTAGATTGTTTCTGCTCTGCTGTTGGCGTGTCTGTCTGCTTCCCGTTCAGCAGTTTCGTTCCTGTTCTGAATTTCTATTCAAGTCACAGAGTAGAATTTAGTGTCGTATCATGTTACACAAATCAGCACAGGTCATCATTGGAAGCTTTCAGCATCAGTTCAGCGATCAAGGTGTCGTTGTGATTTCGAGGTGCCGTTGGGAGTTGTCATTTTAAAGACGGCTTTTATTTGCACAGTAATTTGCTGGAGCTGAATGATTGGCACTGAGATACCTATAGTTGGGAATGAGAAAGATCTAAAATATGCCCATTGTCATTAAATGCAAATTTAAAAATGTGTGCCAAAACGTTTGCATTTTTTGAGCCCAGAAATAACTTTCTGATTCCGTATCATTGTCCTTTGCTCACTGGGTGTCTCCTAAAGGCTGATTAGGTGAGATTTCAGCTGTATATTTCAGACATCAGATCTATTTCTCATAATTGTTTGCCATGTCTTCTCATTTCCTGGTGCTATTGTAAATCAGGCCAGAGCTTATGCTTCAGTTGGCTCATGTTGTTGGAGCGTCGAGCAGTCTGCCGACTGAACACATGCCTGCTGTTATTACACAGTTTTCCAAAAAAAGCGTTAAAAATACACAAACGTTACATTAGCAGTGTGAGCTACAAGTGAGTTACAAGCAGCATTTAAAAGTTACAGCCTGCTTATTCATTTGAGTTTTACATGAGAGAGACAGTAGGAAAGGAGAGAGAGAGAGAGAGAGAAGCAGGGAAAAGGAGCAGAAAAAGAGTGAGAAGGAACGGGAGCGTGAGATAAGAAGGAGCAAGTTAGGGAGTACGTGATGAAGAGGAGGGAGAAGAGAGATGAGGTCATGAGTAAGAGAGGAGAAAAAGAGATTGGGGGAAAAAGGAGAGAGTGATTTTTGGCAGAGAAAGAAGAAAACGATGAGAGTAGAGAGAGAAATTGGAAGCGAGAGCTGGAGAGGAGAGAGGGAGAGGGGCGCTGCAGCAGCAAACTAATAAGAAAACAAAGACAGTAAAATAATCTTATTGTTTGGTTACTAGCCAGTAATTTCCTAACGTAAGACAGTAAGAAACCAGTGTTAGTAGTCTGCTCATGTACACATTCACACTACAGGTACACCCTCACAGGAGCTCTTAATGTTTGTCTTCTGTCATTGTCTCTCACATTATCACGTTAAGCACAAACCAACGACACAAAGAATGACAGGTTTTCTAGAATAGAGTAATGTTGCTATTAAACCAGTAAAATGATGACATTTCTATTCTGTGACTTCCACACTTATTAGCAGCTCTGTCTTTTCAGTCTGGATTCTAGATTATAGATAATAAAAAAAAAATACAAGCAGTGATGATTCTTATTAGCTGAGAAAAATCTTCAATGGTTTCAGGATGAGTTGAACCTGAACTGGAAATCCTGTCCTTGGTATTCTAAAAATAAATAAATAAATAAATAATAAAAAAAAAAAGCATCTGTGTTTGGGTTGATGAAATCCTGGAAACAGGTGTTGTGCTGTTGTGCAGATCCACAACCATGAACCAGACGTGTGTTTGCAGAGGAGGAGTTCCATCTTAAAGCTTTAACAGAAGGTAGTGCCCTTAAGAACCAGTTCAACCATAGATGTTCTAAATATAGCATTGAGTAGAATCCTCTGTATTTCTTCATGTATTTAGTAAAACTCTTTGTTGGATCTACAATCTGTTCTGTCAATCACATGCTTCTGTCCAACAAAAATGTATTGCTTTTCACGTTTGTACACCAGTGAGGTAGCTGCACTATATTATACGGGGAGTAGCTGTCATTAGAGTGGACAATTTATTCAGAATTTCACTTTTAATGTTCGATACACAGCAGTGCTACATTGGTCTTTTTAGCGTGATTGCGGTCCACATGGTCATTGTGATCGTTCTCGAGTCCTTGAGGCTTAGACAGCTTTAGGTTTTTTGTTTTTTTTTGATCAAGCGTTTGCACTGTTAAACATTTAACATCCACACCCACATTGGGTTTGGTCCTGCTCACGGTTCCAGATCTCGTCGGTCTGTTCAGGTTCAGATAATAGCAGCCTGCACAACATTGTCCATTGTGTACTCTACATGCTTAGGCAACGTTTCTGTGATTCATTTGTAATCCTTTGCTGTACAAAGGATCAGGCATAGCAAACAAGTACTTTAGTTTCAGTTTGTGTTTTGTACCACTGTGACAAAAATAAAAATAATTAATAATAATAAATACATATTAGACGAAATCAAAAAAAAAATTAAAAACCCACCACTTTTCATATTGCAGTACAGACAAATGTATTGTTATAAATAAGAATAACATTTATTCATTTTTGTAGCTCTTGTATGTGTTATCATTCTAAGACATTTATCTCTGCGCATTGAACATCCTTTACTCGGGCTTTATCCTGCTTAGTTAGACTATGTCTTAGCAGATCATGACACAGGGGAGATTATATAATAGGATTAATATTTGTAGAGAATTTATACAAAGCTTCATCTTTAGAGCTTTTCTTAATGGTCCTGAGAAGATTGTGTTCAGTTGATGGATAACGATGTATACTAAACCATTAAATAGTATTTGTGTTATTTTATTGGATTTATAAGACTGTTAGGGTTAGGATCAAGTCAGTCATGTGTCAATCAAATGTTTTGCGGCTTGGGACTATTCACATAATACTAAATGCTCTCTTCTATTTTGGCAGATTTCACTGAAAGGCAAGAACTGAAGACGTTCTTCGAGACCAACTGCTCACAGATTTTTTTTATCTTCTATGAAAATTTTGTTACACTGGAAAGTAACTTGAAACAAAAAGGTACGTTTTGTGTTAACGTCATCCGAACGTGTCTTTGATGCTTTCAGCAGCTCAGCTCTCTCTGCTGCATGTTGCATTTAGATGTGTAGTATTTAGTAGGCTTTTCAGCATCATGTTACAGACCTATAAAGCTTTTATCTGATCTGAAACATCAAATCAGCCCTGACTACCAGATGCTCCTAGGAACAGTTATTCAACGAAAATACAGAAGAGAACAGAACTATGGAACTGATCAGACAGGAGAGTAATAAGACATCAGAAACATAATGATGATTGACATTTATGGATGTTCCTAATAAAGTGCTCATTGAGTAGGTTCACTGTGTAGTTGTGTAGAAAAATAACAATTGGCTTAAATGTTCATTTAAACCTGAACATTGTTTATTGCATGAAATGTCATGCATAGTGTACTGCATTGTTTGCCTCAGTCTGCTGATCAGTCTAAATGACGAGCAGGCTTTAAACATAACCACTGTGAGCTTCTGAATTATTGAAACTCATACTCTCCCTTGTTTGCGAAAGCTCTTATGACATAACTGTCAGGAAATATGCTCAGGCCAGCTAGGGGCCATGAGTTCCCTTATTTAAGCTTACTAATACAGTCCTTTTTGTTTTTTGAGTCATCTCATCACAGAATAAAACCATGTTCCATCTTTATATAAGACATAAGACAGAGTACTATAGCATAGATTCAGAAATATTGTCCAGCTGTTACCATCATCCTAATATAGTAGCAGATATAATGTCATTTTTCGTTTCAGCTTTCCGAATGAACGTTAAGTAGTAGAAATGTGTTACATTTTCAGTTTAAACATTTACGTTAACAAGGAATGCTGAGCTATTCATGCAAAGAAACCTGTAGACTTCATGATCGCATAAGAAATAACAAGCAGCAGGATGGTGTGACAGATTCAATGGAATCTACGTAGTTTTTGTACAGTTTATAGTTACATGTGCTGCTGTGGAACATCCATGAAACGAGTTAGTCGTCAATAATGTTGTAGTAGCTATGAACAGCATTTCACTCCCCAGCCTCAATTCAATCACATCAATCAATTAAAAACAAACTTGTGTTATTAAAAAAATTAGACGTGTCCAGAAAGTTTTTGCATGGTGGAAAACTTACTGACTAATGTACAGCACTGACATCCAAGACTTCTGCCATAAATGTTAAACAAACGTCTCCTTACAGAGAACTTCATCATGTCATTCTTCATTAAATATATATAAAATGTGTTGAGTAAACAGGTTCATTTACTGTTACTCCTGATTTAATAAAGTATAAGCTGTGATTTGTCTTGCATTGTTGTAAGAGCTGGTCTTAAAAAAATTTATCATCTTCTGACCAATCAAAGCAGAGAATTCAGTGTGTATTAAAAACAATATTTTATTATTTTCTATCCTACAAAAGTCCTAATTCATTGTTCATGTATTTCATTCAATGAAATCTGAACTTGTATTTCTCTTTCAGGGAACAAATCTCAGAGGGAGGAGCTGGACTCCATCCTTTTTATTTTTGAAGTAAGTATTTTTCAATGCTGATGTTCATCCTGCTCTTTCCCTCATGTTAGTATGGCATTGAAGAGCATTGTTGTTCAAGCATCATAACCATGCTGTTTACACCGCTTTGTCTATTTTTGTGTAGTACATTATGTACTGCTTCTCTTAAAACCTTGACTAAAAATGAATATTGTTTATGATGTCACTATTATATAACAGTGTCCATATGAGAGACTAAATATTGAAGATATCTGTTTGGTTTTGGGTTATGATAAACAGCGCCTGACATTGTTCTTTCATATGTCTAGCCTGACACGTTATGATGGGTCAAGTCAGATTTATAATGTCTTTTGCTTTTCAGTGTTATATGAGCAAATTTATTTCTGAGACATTGGTGAATATTACCTTTGTCTGGATAAATAGACAGTTTCTCCCTTAGGTAGCAAAAGCAGTGTAAAAAACTGCACACACATTGTGGAGTTTAGTTCTGTCTGCTGGCTATGTTTGTAAAGACATGATTAACTGTTTGTCCATTCAGATAATGTGAAGGTGTTTCAATTCAGTCAGCAGGTGTCTTTTGCTCTCGTGCCCCTCCTGCAGGCAAAGTCTCCTTGTGTTTTTCTCACCTGGCTGAAATGGCAGCTCTAGTTTCCAATACAAACAGAGAGGCTGGCTGGTACAGACCTCTCTAGTTACATTTGCAGAGCTGAAAAATACACTATGTTAATGCACACATGGTAATAAGGAGATTGTTTGCATTGTGTCAACAGAGGTTGACTAAAAAGGTCATTCAGGAGAAATGACTGTATTTCATTTGCTGTGTAGAAGCTCCAGCAGGGCTTCATGGAAAACATCAGATCAGAATTCGGTGCAGTTTCTTTTAGATAGATAGATAGATAGATAGATGTACTGATGGACAAATGACTTGATGGATGCCAAACAGTATAATTTGCAGTTAATTAAAGAAAGGCATGGCATACTCTCTGTTATAGTTCAGTTTAATGTTGTCAAATGTCCACAGAACTAGTTACTTCCTGTTATCCCTTTTGATCCAGCAGCTATAATTTGTTACCTCAACAGCCTTCCTACTCTCTCTCTCTCTCTCTCTCTCTCTCGCTCTCGCTCTCGCTCTCTCGCTCTCTCTTTTCTCACATATGGTATATGGTAAATCAGCATGTCATGTTAATAAGAAACTGGAAAGTTCGCTAATGTTGGAGAGCCAAAAATTACAGCTTTATCTGTGACTCTTAAGTCTGACACTGGAGACTCTGTTCAAAAATGCTAATTAAAGATCTCACAGAAAATATCACAAAATCAATGGTGATAGTGTGTGTGTGTTTGTTTTGTTTTGTTTTGTTTTTTGTGTGTATATAAGCATGAGCACAGTAATGTAAAAACCACAGCAGTAACTATTGTCAGATTCCTACTGTTACAGGAAATTCATTGTCAGCTCCTGAGCAATCAGATTTCAGCATTGAGCAGCATTGGGTAGAGGGACAATATGACACTCCTAGCTTGTGGATGGTTAAAATGTCTCAACAATTGCTATTACAGGGATATTACATGTATTGTTTTGTCAGTTGGGCTGAGAAATGCTCATATATGGCATCCTACATCATTTTATAAACCATACTTTGCTAGTCAAGCTCACTTTCTCTCTGACAAACACACAAGCAACACATTAATAACTAAGAATTGTCAGTTCCTTAAGTGGAGCTTCTGTACTCAGTTTGTTTAGCAACACAGTACTATGACCATCGTAAAAATTCAACATCACTTCTCTGGAACTGCTGTATTTTAGACAACAGCCATGGCACAAACAAAGGGCTGTTTGCAAAATATGCAAAGGCAAGAGTGACAGATCAGTGAACCATGACAAATTTGTATAACAAACAAGAAAGCACCCCAAAGAATGTGTCCTGAAATCCAGATCACGTGAGTCGAAAGACATTCCTGATGCTGTGATATTGAACCTGTGTAATGATACAGTATCTGCCAGAAGAGTCACAAATGTTCTCCAGATACTGAGACACTCCTCAGCTCTACACACAATACTGAGAGAAGTGGGATTACATTCCAGACCAAGAAACAAGAGTCACTTCATCTAGAAACATTAAAACGTTCTGTCTTTCCTTGAATGTTTTTAGAAATAAGTGTTTACATTTTGTCGGTTAGAGCGCTTGATTAAAAAAAATATTTGAAAAAGTGTTTTGGCTTTAATGTTCTGTTATTATTTTTTTTGTTGAACTTATGTTTCATAGTGAAGTTACATTTTCATCAATCAGGAAATTAGTTTGGATGCTCAGTTCAATCATTTTGAAAACCCCCCTGAAAAAGTACTGGGGTATAATAACTACAAGGAATGCAGAAAAGTACATAATGTGGCCATTTATCCTGCATGCCAAAGAGATGCAGTATGCTCACACAGAGACACATCTGATCGATCTTTGATGACATGCCCTGAGTTTTGATCTTGGGTTGTGCACTATTATATGACTGTTTTATATCAGAGTTGTAATATTAGCTCTTATGTAATGACGATTTAAGATTTGTCAAACTATAGATAAACAACTGAGATATTGTAGAGGTCTTAGGCTTGTTGTAGGCTGTATTAGGCTTTTAGATGTATTATTCCTTATGTATACTGTAGATGTATTAGGCTTGTATCTTATAGTAGAATTGTTTTATTCCTGTCATTAAGCAGGCTGTAAGATTAGCTGGAAGATTTGAAGAAAAACTGCTTCGTTATCAGCACCATATGATCAGCCAGTCACTAGTCCATAGACATGCTGGAGCATTTTAACAGAACCTCAAGTATAAGCTGACTGCAGGACAAGAGCCATTAGTGGATCAATGCTGTGTGAAGTGAGTTAATGTAGCATCTCTCTCTCTCTCTCTCTCTCTCTCTCTCACACACACTCACACACACACACACACACACACACACACACACACACA
>JAOTRN010000002.1:11397688-11421438 GCA_028566695.1 Bagroides melapterus
GCCAATCTCAGCATACAGTGAAACAGGTAGAGATTATGAAATGTATGTGTTGGTGCACTGGTCAAATAGGGTCTGTGGTTAATGTTTATCACGTGCCTGTTATACATTACAGGGGGAACAGATAAGTCAACAAATCAGGCAGGTGTTGGACGACTTTATTCATTGATCAGCGCCACAGATGTTAACAAGTACCTTAGTCACTTGAATGTTACACTTTAATTCATAAATATAAATGCGCTTGTGGTAGAATTACAATATATTCACTAATATCTCAAAATCTGTACTTTCACTTGTACTGTAAGCCAACTCGTCTCTTGTAAAGGAAGAATTGCAGAGCTGTTTTTGAAAGGCACTCTGTTTTCTTGCAGACTATTGTCAGTAGTCCCACCCCCTAGGTCTGTGTGTGCCTTTTCAAAACAAACTACATTCTGATTGAGTTTGCTGTATTTACAGCTGCATAATGGAGCCGCTTTGGCAGAATTGCTGCTTCCTCCAAAGCATTCATTTCGAGTAATCATCCTGCAGTTTTATGGCAGTTAATTACTACTACTTGCTCTGCATCGCAAAGGTCAATTATTGCAAAATGAGCATAAAATGTCCATGTGAACTCAACGCTTTCACCAATTTTACATCTTTATCTCAGCAGGTTTCTTTTTTCCTCTTTATGGTTTATTGGTTGTGTTATGTCCTTTTTTTCTGTTTTGTATGCATTTTAGCCCACCTTTCTACACAAAGAATTCAATCACAGGAGATGAATTCAGATATACAAAGCAGTCATGCATGTTGGATGTGTGTTTTTGTGCCTTTGTGCATGTTTGTGACTGTTCTGTTGTCTGCTCTTTTAAAAGTGTGTTTTGGTGGAAAGCATAAAACTACACACATTACTCACACACAACCCCAGAAAGATATGCTGAGTGCAGTCTGCTCTGTTCTTTACCATACATAATAAGTGAAGCTGTTTCATCTTGTCTCTCTCCTGTCCGGCTGTCTTACTCCCAGGATGTGCTGAACACAATGATCAGGTGGTGCTCGCCACGCTTCTTCTTTCATGGTATGCCTGGCTTCACCATGCTGGTCAGGGACTTCATCACTGCTGCTGCTCGTGTCCTCAACTCAGACAACTCTGAGGTATAAGAGCCTTTGTCCTGTGTATACACATACACTTACAAAGACATTAGAAATGCAGGCTGATTGGAGAAATAACTCATCTGGATAGTTTTTATATTTAAGCAGTACCAAATGTAAATATTTAATATTAATGCTATGGCGGTAACGATTTGTATAAATGAATCACTATTCGCATTTAAACTTTATTACATCTTTATTACTTAATAAAGGATTTTGGAAGTATCTTGTGTTTGTACAAGGCTGTGGCAACATTTAAGATGGAAAAACCTCCCAAAGCTTAATCAGTGCTCTATGTGAAGGTGCAGATATGACATTTTTGATTGTCAGATTGCCTGATAGACCTTGTGGTACACAAATTCAGGCGAGGCAAATGAGCTGGTTGATTCAGATTTGTTATCTTAATGCTCTGATTCTACTGTTTTATCCAGTTCGGCTGTGCCACCACCTGATTCTGCTTTGTCATCTGATTCAGCTGACTTGGGAGTGTCATATAGTTCAGCTGAGTCGTCTGATTCGGTTGTTGTCTGATTTAGCTGAGTTGATTTGTCCGATTCACTGAGTAATTTTATTCAGAGGATTTGACTGAAAGGTTGCTAAAAAAGCATAAAATGAACTGTATGTAATAGTGTAGCTTTTTAGCTGTCAAAATTTTCAGCAGCCAACAGCTTCAACTTATCAGTTCTCATCAGTATACAGAATGAATTATGAAGGTGTTTGTGCTCTTTATTTAATTTGAGTGTAGTAAAGTAACGAACTGGATTTATTTAACAGTCTCCAAGGATTGAAGCTCAAACAGTGCTCGGCTCTCTGGTCTGCTTCCCCAACCTGTACCAGCAGATGCCTTCACTGCAATCTCCACCAAAGTCTCAGGATATAATGGTTGGCAAAGACGACTTGAAGGTATGCAGTATCGTCTTTTCCTTCACATGTACACTTGTTTTGTTTATTTAGTTGCCACATGTGAATGTTGTTGCTGTCTTTAGGACTACCTTGTAAACAGTCTGCTGAAGACAGCACGTAGTGAGCCAAATGAAGGAGCCAGGTAAACGATTGCTGTTTGTCTTAAGAGTACTACAGACTCTAGATAAAAATAAAATAATATATTAATGTATTTTTAAGCTGCTAGATAACTAAAATAAACCCTTTACCTTACAAGATGTAGCCTGTCTTGCTGAATTGTCCTTGTGGTAATTTAGTTTGGAAATGTGCCATCTGTTGTATGCTGTTGTGTCCAATTACTGTATGCTGTCTTGTAAATACTCATAACAACATACTGTAGATGTAACATTTAAATTAAATTATTTATTTATTCTTTAAGGCTACAATACTCCATGTGTTTGTTAACCGTGTGTGGGTGAGAGAGGAAAAAATATATATATATGAGAGAGAGAGAGTGTGTGTGTGTTACGCCATGTCTGTGTGTATTTTTTTTTTTTTAGGTGTGTTGCTATCTGTAGTCTGGGTCTCTGGGTGTGTGAGGAACTGGAGCAGCAACAGATACACCATCAAGTAAATGATGCCATTAATGTACTTGGTGTCACTTTAAAGGTCAGTCTGCTTTCTGGGGTTCTCAAACTCTAACCTCTAACTGTTATCAAACAAACAAACAATTAAAAAAAATTGAATTTAAAGTTGATTTATTTTAAATAATACAATTATTCAAAAATTAGGGATGTTATTTTATGTATACACCCACATGTTTCAATTCTCTTGACCAGAAACATTCTAATAACTATAAAAATCCAACAAAAATCCAAACTTTGATAAAGGTAGATTATGATTGTCAGCATTATAACATCATTATAACAGCAACTGATTATACTTTGTGTGAACCCCTTGTGAACTCCACTTTGAGAACTGTGTCTTTATAATACATTGGCTTAATATTAATAGCATTTGTGTGTCTGTGTGTGTATGCACAATGTGTTTTCACGTGATTAGTGAAATACCTGGAGAGGACAATAGGCAGCTCTGCTGTTCCTCTTTCTCTGTTTTTGAGAGCAACAAAAAGTGCAGGGACATGGTGCAATCATTTCTAAGCCACTTAGACTCAGATGATGTATTCCATTTTAAGCTTTTTCATTCTCTGCCCTCTCCCACCCAAAAATCGACCTTTTTGAGGTGCACAACTTGACATGGAGTGAAAAAAAGAGGTAGTAGGTGGTGGGTAAAGGGAGCCTTCCACTAAGAGCACTAAAAGCAGCTAGAGGATTATTGGAGCATCTTTTTTTTTTTTGTCTTTCGCTATTTAGTCATCTATTAGATTGTCTATCGGGTCATGGTTAGAAAACCATTCATGTACTACCAGAGAATTTAATCAAATTCCAAATGACCAAAGCCCAGCTCTACAGATAATTGTGTATGTAGCAATATTCAAAATCCATTACACTGAATGTCTGTAGCTGTGCAGTATTTCTTTTTTTGTTTTGTTTTAGATTAACAAGTAATGATGGAGTTTATCAAGCTTAAAAGCATGCAATGTAATATTATTCATTTAGATAGATACTACATAAAAAAAAGATTTTTTGTTATTTATCAGGAATATTAATTTCTGAGATAAAATAGCCACATCATAGATCTTTGTTCTCCAATTACTGCTTCTGAAAATTCATCTTTTTTTCCCCATCTCCTTTCAGTTTGGCAATAAGGTTGTGGCCCATGTTGCCTGTGACATCTTTCAGTTGCTGATCTGTCACTGGCAGCACCTGCAGAAACTGGAGCAGTCCCTTCCCAAAAGAATAATTGAAGTATGTGCATGCAGGTCTCCTTTTGACTAGACAAAATGTGGCCGTAATTTACCGCTTTCACTGTGGTATATTGGCTGAGGAAGTACAGTGATTGATTTTCGTTTCCTTCCCTTTGTAGATCTTTGTAGCAACGATAGCATTCCTTCTGCCTAGTGCCGAGCATTCTACAGTAGAGGCAGATAAAAAGGTTAGTACAGGAGCTATAAAGGATGTGAAGTATTTATTTATTTAACTTGTACCTCTAGTTTGTCTTCTGATAATTTAGCTAAATGGAGTGTTTTTTTTTCCCATTTTTTATGCTGTAGTTAATGGTATCCTTGCTGCTGTGCCTGCTTGACTGGTGCATGACTGTCCCACTGTCCATCTTACTGGAGCCTATCACCATGCCTATGCTGGACGATCCTGCTTCTCACAAAACACCTCTGTTGGACTACATATACCGGGTGATTAACCTCCATATAGCCTCCATATAGTCCATTGAGTATCAGTTGCAATGCTTTGATGGTGCAGTATAATCTTTCTTGATTCCAGACAAAGGTTCCGTCATCTAATATAGAAAGCTCGTAGTTAAGCATCAAACACTGATGAGGGAACCAGGGCACAGAGTGAATGACATATTAGTCTCTCGCTGTTGAGCAGATGCGGTCGGCCGCAGACCTTTGTGCAGATGTCATGCTCAGAGGAAAAAATGGCCAAATTATTTAAATACCCTATTGTTCAATTGATAAGCCTGCCAATGAATGCTGAACTTGAGAATTCAACTCATCATCATATGAGAGAAACTGCACCTGGTGCAAGGACAAAAAAGGACGAAATAAATGTTGATAGTTTCCCCCTTCACTCATACGACTGTTAATCATTTGCAGATAGTCATTACATGCACAGTGGGATTACTTTATTTTCTAATTTATCAGTCTTAAGCACTTACTATAACTCATGCCTTTATTTGTCTTTTGTGGTTAGAATAATGCAGGAAAGATTGTTCGTTGGAGCACACTTAAGTTCAATGCACCTACAGTGGATTAAAAAGAAACATGTTCTCATGTGAACCATGACGCTTTTTAATGATGTCTGCTGAGACTTCCTGCAGTACTGAACTGCTGAATGTTCATCACTGGATAATTCCCATGGAATAAACCAAGACAGCGTGTGCTGATAACGCAAAATAATCATTGACTCGAATCAGTGGCCCGATGTGGATTGGGTTACCTGGTTCACCCCTGAAATTTAAGTTTCTCCAATACCAGCATGTGCGGACCAATATTTCTTTTTTTTTTAAAGTACATTTTAGCTCTATTTACGTATATTACCATTTAATGTTTGTGCAACTGGTTGGATCCTGTTTACAATTACATAAAAGATAAAATAAAATGATATGATACCTAAAAAGATAAACTGATAAAAGATTAGGTGTAATCAATCGTTTCCCCGTCACCATATTTTTTTATAGTTAATAAGACAAAAATACATCTTGTATAAAAACCACAAGGCCCTCTGTCTTGTCTTTATCATGTGGGGAAACCTTGTTATAGCTTTAACTCTGTTACAAAGCACTGACACTGGAGACTTTTTTTTTGCATCATTACACGCTTTTATTATTAGTTTAAGTGAAGCATCATCTAAATAAGTGTAAGTTGATACATTATAGACAATTATAGAGAAAGCACAAAAATATAAAAAAGCAATTTAGGACATGTCATGAGAGTTTTAAGATTTCATGTGTTGTATTGTTTATAATGACTTTTTGTTTTTATTTATTTATTTACATGATAGAGCTCTATCCTAGTGATACAAAATTTATCCGTAAGAAATTAAGTGTATAAAGCTCCAAATGGCTCTGTTTGATTAGCTTCCACTACTCTTGTCCAGTGGACTGTTGCTATGCACGACAACCACTTAGTCACCAAGCAAACAACCCCTTAGGAGAGCATCTGCTTAGGGGAGCATCTGTCTCATTTCTCTAGAAATCCACTGTTCCCGTTGTGTTTTCTGGATAGAATCATCAGTGCAACTATTGAGTGTTCATCACTGCAATATAACTGTAGATAATTTAGTAGGCTTGTGGGATTGTGCATTATGGGATTTCTTGTGTAGTCCACATAGCATTGTACGTTTATAGAAGTCCAGACACAATTATTACGGCATGAAGAGAAACATTTGCTGTCTCCAGGTAATTCTGAAATAATGAAGTAGAAACATCTTGTGACTTACATCAGATAGCAAATCAGTAAAGCTTTTTAATATAGATTTTAAGCAGTATCTGATCATGTTTGTTTACCTTCTGGACTTGCTTGTGTGTGCTGTGTTTGAGAATGAGCCAAAGGGATAAAGTCTTAATTAAATCAAACAAAGCCACCCTGTTCAGGCACTGTGATAAACTGTGCTGGACCGTGTCTTATCTTATCCAGCCAACAGAGGCATGGCCATCTGTTTAAGCACGTTCATACACTGCCATACTGCAGGAGAAATTGATTATTAGTCCATAAAACCCACTGAATAGGGTTTCTGGCTTAGCACAGTAAATAATGTCTCACTTCCATATGGTGGCCTACTGTAGGGCTCAGCTAGAATAATCCACATGTGCCGATTTTTGCTCATAATGTTTCAATGTTAAAGACATTTAATGCCAAAATACCATCAGGAGCTGAAAATATCATTATCCTTTCATTTTACTTTTTAGAGATTAGGCGTCTTAGCAGAAAACCTTATCACTCTGTGGGTGTGAACAGCATTTACCTTTATAAGTGTCTGGCTGGCTGCTTTTGATTAAACAGCCCACAACATTCATTAATAATAGATACAATCTTATGATATTATTTATTTTAAAAAAGGCTCCGCAGCTTTGTTAGACTGTTTATCTTATCACAGTGATAATGTTAGGATTATGCTTAATTTATTTCATATTGAAGTTTTGAAAATAAGATAATTTTGAAAATGAATAATGTTGAACAAATTGTCCGTGGTAGATTTAAACAGTATTTATTTATTTTTTTCGTGTGGTGGTATTATCATTATTATTATTATTATTATTATTATTATTATTATTATTATTCAGTTAATCTTGTGATGTTAGTCTGAAGAATTTAGCCTGATAAAATATTTTGCATAAAGTTACTTAACTATATAATCTTAAACCACTTATATAAATATTACTTATTAAAATAAAACTTAAGCTAACTACCTCTCTTTGCCATACACATATGGATTTTTGTGATTTAAAAAATGATAAATGAATAAATACATGATTCATAATTTTTACATTTACATCATTGGCAGACATCCACAGCAACATACAAAAGTGCTTTTAAGTCTGTCTTTGAATACAGTAACTCAGGTTACAAGATTTAAGATACCAAGAGCCTAAAATGGTGTTCAATTAAATATATTTTTTATTTTATTTATTATTATTGATCATTATTATTCAGTATTTATTTATTTATTATTTATTTATTTTTATTTTGGGACACAACAATCAGGGGAGAACGTGCTAGTTCATTATTGAATGAATAAATGAATCTTTATTGTGCAGTAGCTCTAGGGTAAAGTTACAGTATTGTCAGTTGTTGGAGCCCCATGGAATATTCATCTGTGTTAGTGTTATATCAGTGTGTTTTTCCCCTATTTATTTAGGTGCTCCACTGTTGTGTATCCGGCTCTAACCTGCACACACAGCAGAGCCACTACCTCCTGAGTCTGGCAGATCTGTCTACAGACTATGACCCCTTCCTGACTCTAGGCCAGGTCAAAAACTCTGAGCCTCCACCTATGCACAACAGCACAGGGGAATTTGGCAACCTTCTCACAGTGGCTGAGGGTAGGTTTGTGTTATCCTTAATGAGTTAGATTTAGCTGTGCTTCAAGAACTGTGTACAGTATTTCTTTTATGTTCATAATTACGCTGAGTGTGCATTTATATGACCTATTTATACGAGCTATTAAGAGTTGCCATATTTGTAAAGCTTCTACATCATCTCATTTTCCTGTCCAAGGATGCAGGATGCCAGTAAGAGTTTATTACAATCATTTTAAAAATCTATTAGACAAAATCTGGCAGTATCTGAGATGAACCTACTAAAAAGCCATGCATTAGTCTTCTATTTTAAAAGCAGTCCATTTATGCTAATTATTTAAGAATTTATTTTCCACTAATTTGACCTTGTCATCCATTAGGATATTTTTTAAATCTTTTCTAATGGTTCTTTTAGAGCTTCCTACTTTTCAGTAGTAGTCATACTCTTTTATGACAGTATGATAGAAAACGTATTTTTGTTCCAAAATCTGTACTAAAATCCTTCACTGACGTACCTTTAGTATTCGTATACACATATCAGACAACTCCTGCTAACACACAAATTAAAAGCAATATTCCAGTACACTCCTATTGATTAGCTCACCTCCAAGATATCTAAGTCCTTAATGCAGTGCACTAGATTTCCCTTTCTGCTTTAAAAGTTGTGATGGTATTGATGGCACTGTCATAGTGAGCATCCTTTTCACTCTACTCACAACACTAGAATTCCCCTTTGAGCCATCCTCAGCATTTGCATAGCTGTTATTCATAGAGTACTGTTGAGCTCACTGTAAAAGGTGTGATGCTCATTAGTGCAGCTCTTTCAGTACTTTTTCCTTTTTATTGCGGAGACTGAATAGAGCCTTTGAAGGTGTCTTTGATTCAGTCTGAAGATACCCAAAAACCTGCAAAGTGATACACAAAAAAAAATAACACAGTACAGAGACTTTTTTGTTAGACCCAATAGCTGGCATCATGACATGATTTATTTATATATAATGTTTAATAATATAAAATTTATATATAATGTTTATTTATATATAATGTTTAATAATATAAATAATATTTATATATAATACATATATATTCATACATGTAGTATCTGATGATTATTAGCAGAGACTGCAAAGGGAATATAAATTCCTCCAGAATTGAACTGATTTTATATTCAGCGAATAAATACTAAAACATGTATTTGTAACTTTGTACACCTGTACACTTTTTAACTTGTACATACTCATTATACTTATACTGCAGAAAAGAAACGAAGGAACATGGAGTTGATTCCTCTGACAGCTAGAATGATAATGACGCACCTTGTTAACCATTTGGGGCATCAGCCCCTCAGCGGTGGCCCTGCACTACTGCACAGCATGGTTAATGAAAATCATGACAACCCCTATGTGGAGTCGTCTGAACTCTCCTCAGAGGTCTTCAAGAGCCCTAACCTGCAGCTTTTTGTCTTCAATGACAGCACACTTGTTTCATACCTGCAGATTCCCTCTGACCCCATGTCTGTCTCAAGCACAAACGCCAAAGAAAACTCATCTGAGGTGCGAGTGATTGTGCGGGACATCTCTGGAAAGTACTCATGGGATGGCAGTGTCCTTTACAAGACTTTAGACAGGACAAACTTGCACTGTAGTAGCACCGGGGATGAGCCTTCACACCTCCACAATAACTATTCATCCACTTCCTCCAAGCAGACCTCATCTCAGGCCAGTAGATGTCCATCAGAGCTGGAGGTTGAGGATAGTGTGGATGTGTTGGACCAGCTGCTGGAGGAGTTGGGCCACAGCAGTCCTGAGTGCCTGCCTCAGCCTCAACAGAGACTCACACAACCAGCTCCAGCACCTGTGGGTATGACCCCAGAGACAGAGGGGGCCATCATGGAGGCTATTCACAGACAAGCACAGCAAGAGGAGGAGGAGCTCACCTGCAGACGAAATGAAGACCCCAGTGTCAGAGCAGTCAGTCAGAGGGAGCCCATTCACCAGGAGCCCAAAGCACCGTTCTATTTCTGCCGCCTTCTTCTAAATGAGCTTGGCATGAACTCCTGGGACCGCAGGTATATGTCCAGTAATGTAGAATAATTGATATTTTCCACTGGTGTGAGAGAGATTGTTTCATTTAAAGCATGTTTTTCACATTTTCTCTCATTAACTGGGACACTGTATTTTAATTGTATCTTTTTAGTGATTATTAACCCATGGAGGAGCTTAGAATACCACATCTTCAACTGTAATCTGCAGCCACTTCTACCATTTTCTATTCAGCTTCTCAGCTTCTGTGCCAAAGCACTCCCACTGTTTCCATTCTGCTCTGTATTCTCTATTTAATGCAAAGAATACACCACTGCTAGCGTTGAGTGGCCACCTGTGGATAAATGACAAGGGTTGTTTTTTTTTGCGCTATAATTATCAGGAAACCATTCAACCAATTGTTTTAATACCGTGAGTGTCAGCCATGTTGTAAATCTTATCTTCCCTGGAACAGCTTTGAGAGAACTATGTAGATAAGAGGGTGAATTAAATGCATTAAATAATTATGTAGAGGTATTGTCTTGATTGCATTTTCTTAATTGCAGAAAAAGCTTTCATCTGCTGAAGAAGAACTCAAAGCTCTTAAGAGAACTGAAGAATTTGGATTCGAGGCAGTGGTAGGTTTTAGATGCTCTCGTGCTCATCTTTAAGTGCTTCATTAGGTTTCAAATGGTATGCTAGATTTTAGCTGTAATTACCAACTCTTTGTGAACAAAGACTAATATTATCTAGGCACAATTGCACTGGAAAATGCTAAACTATGCTCAGATATGATAAAGCACAGAATGAAACTAGTTTATTAATGCTTTGGTAAAACTCAGCTGAAATCTGTTGTAAAGCTGTCATTTTTATGGTACATTATTGCACCATGCCGGTTGTTCAAAGTCTTAATTATAGCATGCATTTTGTGAAAAATTCAGCTATTGCAATACCCAGTGTGTCTAAATCCTTTTAAGAGCACTATTAGTGAGACATGTCTTAAGGCCACTCTTAGCTACCCCTTTCTTTCAACCCCCTACTAGCCTAATCCTGCCCATCTCTGGCAGAACACAGCTCAGCACTCCTCAAACCACAGCGATCAATAGGCACTCAGAGTGGCTAATTACAGAGGCTTATTAAAGAATACCCCCAGGATCGGCCCAAACTTTCTCCCTGTGCACATACCTGCCCTGTGCATAGCAACCGCTGTCTGAGCATGCCGAGCATCACAGTGCAAGGGCATGGTGCTTCCACAGCAACGCTGCTCAAATGATGGAGAGGAGGACTACAAAGATAAAATGTTTTGTTTGTTTTTACAAGTCACACCTTGTAAAACTACTTACTTAGTATATATTCATCCATCACCTATTTCAATGTACGCTATGTTTTTTCATTTTATTTATTTACTATACCGACAAGGGGTTGATCCTCTGTAGAAGAAAAACCATAAGAATGTCGTATTCTTTTCTGTTCATTTTAATATTTAAAAGTGTTCATTCAACGTTCATGGGATTTTATTTCATATTACTATTGTTAGCACTATCTAGGCAAAATTCAAATAATAATTCATTGTAAATAATTCTAAGCACCATACAGTGGGATGTTCTTATATTTCAAATTAGATTCAAGGTCCATTATTCAGGCCATTTACAGGACATTTTTTGTGTCATATTTAAATTATCATGTCATAGTGTCATGCTAAATGCATTGTCAGTAATTTTACTGTGTCCGTGTGTTTTTGCAGTCGAGAGACACACAAAATTGCTGTGTTCTATATTGGTGAAGGCCAGGAGGATAAGTGCTCTATATTGTCCAATACTGAGGGCAGCCAAGCATATGAGGACTTTGTCTCTGGGCTTGGATGGGAGGTACAAGCATTCAGTGTATCACTTTTTTTTTTTTTTTGTGCACTGTCAAACTCAAATAAATGCAACAATAGTATTTCCACTTCTTGAGTAAATAGCATTGTCTTCTCTCATCTCATTTCCCACAGGTAGACCTGGCTACTCACTGTGGGTTTATGGGAGGTTTGCAGAGGAATGGTAGCACAGGAAACACTGCACCATACTACGCTACCTCAAACGTGGAGGTCATCTTTCATGTGTCCACACGTATGCCCTCTGACTCGGATGACTCTATAACTAAAAAGGTATGGCTCATCTCATCTTTATTCATTGATATTCAAAGTATATTGTGAGTACGTCGTTAAACTACTTTACCCTAATATGTTTTGACACAACTAATCATGTTATATTTTCCTGCCTCTACTTACATATTCATACAATTTTCAAGACTGCCTGGTGTATCTAGGGAACTGTTAGGCTGATAGTAGATTAGTGTCACAAAGCATGTGACAGGCACACGTAAGGCGTGACTCTGTGGCTGTGCTGTTGATTACCAGGCTCTGTGTGCTTGCTGTTAGCTGAAGCACTGTAGAGCCGAAGAGAGCAGTAGTCATGTCCTGCCTCAGTAATGGTTCTGACTCTCTCGATTCCTGCATGTGCTGTGACCTGGGCCCCGATCATCCCATTAAGTCATTGTGCCAAGGCCAGGGTCCTGCTAGATGCCCTGCTGTCAAATTCCGCCCGAGTTGGCGGGGTAGCGATCGACAGGCGTTAGCTCGTTAGCACTGGCGAAATGAGCCACCAGGCTCCTGCTTTGCGAATGCCGCCAATCTGATCATGTGCGCACCCGCAGAGAGGAGATTCATCAGGAAGATCACATTGACACGGCTCACTGTTAGTGTTTTATTAGTCTGTCTCAGGCACATTCGATTTTCCCCCAGCCCAACACATGCACTGGAGGCGTGGTCCGGCAGTATGTAGGTGTCTGTGTGTGTGAGCTCATGGTGGAAGGGTGTGTGCTGTAAGCTGTGTTGGATTCATTTGGGGCCCTTAATTGCTTTGCTCCTTCTCTGGTGGTAAGCAGGAGGCGAGAGTGTGCTGCAAGGGTGTAGAGGGAGGGGGTAATAATTCTGCTTTATCAGCCACAGCCAGGCAGGAAGTTACCCTCTAAATTACAAATGTAACTTTGAGTCAGGAGGAGGGGAAGATGGGAGAGGGAGAAAGGAATAAGAGAGGAATTCCTGAATTCAATTTTGTGCTGGGGGGCAGAGCAGCTGGCTGTGCTAGTAATGCAGTTATTTGAAGGGCTGAGCCATTCAAGGCCACGGCCTGTCGGAGGCAGCCGGTCAGCCTGACACAACTCGCAAACACACACATGCACTCGCGCACACACACGCCAATCTCCCTCATAGAGTCAGGATGCTGGTGAACAGGAGAAAAACTGCTGTATTCGGGGCACACATAGCTCCTTTTTATTTGCCAGTATATTGTGTGTTCACATTTCACTCTTATAAATGAGGCTAGGTGAGGGTTAAATGAGGCTAATAATACAGAGTATTCATATTAACAATTCTGTCTTTTTCCACTAGTATTCAGCTCTAGTCATCTTAATCATGCATAATCACAATGCTGTCTTTAACACCTGGCACATTTCAGTTTATTTGGAATCTCTAATATGTGAACAACATGTTGTGTGTTTCCTCTCTTTCCCCTGACCTATTTACATGCCATTGATTCTTCTGCTGTCACTGAAATGGATCAGCATACACTGGCCCAATCAGCTTGTTGTGGATTTATTTAATTCCAGGCTATTAGCATAATTAAGGGCTTAGGGGAAAATGTAGTAATTGCATTTTTTTGCTGGCGAGGGCATGTTTTGCTAATGGCTCATTAGGTGCCGGTGCATTGGCAGATGTTCCACTGCCTATCAAAAGAACCTACCTTAGCTTTCATTTGTTTTGTGATCATTTTAACCATTTGTGTATACATTAATATATATAGATAAAATAACTGAAACATCACAAGCCATAAACAAATTAAGTCATTAAACTTTTGTCTCCTGTTTGACCCTGTCATTCTATCTACATACCCAACATTACAAGGGCACTCTAAATTTTTCTCAGGTGTACGAAAAAAAAAAACCAGTTATTAATTACTGTTTCATGTTAATGTAAGCTATGCTGTATATGCGAGATTGGACTACAATTTAATTTATTCACTGACATTTGGTTTTGTAATGGATGTCTTACCTCAGCGTGCAAACTCGAAAAAAATATTTCCTTGAAATGTATTTCCTAGTTTAATATAAAATGAAAATGTTTGCAATTTGACAGGCAGAGCAGTAAATTTAATCTGTAATTGCCTCATTACAATCCAATCTCTTTAACGTATTTTTTTTCCTCTTTATTTGAAAACGTTGTTACAAGATGCAGGGTCATTTTTGTAAACCTAAAATTAGTGCTTCTTGAAAACAAATTTTTATAATCATGTCTTGTTAGAGTGTGTCCACATTGTCAGTGTCCGGTGGAAATTGAATCATTAGTGTGTTCTTTGAATCAGGCCAAAGTGCTCTTAAAGTAACATCACATGTGGCTACTAGACAATAAGGCTGTAAGTCTGGGTTTAATAAGGATCACTTGGATAACATTTCATAGTTTTAATTTATGATAAAATTTGCAAAAAATATTTCATTAAATATGTCAATAACAGCAAACATGATCGTGTGCACATTAGGAGCACTGTAGTAATACTGAGTAGTTCCTCTCTTTTTTCTGAAAACAACTTCCTTGTGCAGGGATTCCACAAGATGTCAAACTTTCATTCCTTTGAGATTCTGGTCCATGTTGACATGACTGCATCACACAATCCTGCAGATTTTTCAGCTCTACATTCCTGCTGTGGATCTTCTGTTCTACCAAATCCCAAAGGTGTTCTACTGGATTCAGATCCGGTGACTGAAGGACACTGAAGAATGCATCATCATTCAAAATGTAGCCGTTAGAAGATGGCAAATTGCTGCCATGAAGGAATCTGTGCTGCTTTTCAGTTGTACAGAGTGGATTTCTGAGATCTGCTGTTCGTTTTTTCCCCTTTTATTGCACCTTTACTGTATTGACTGTTTGGCATGAAAATCAGAGATCAACAGTTCTAGAGATTTTCTTTCCAATAACCTAATTTCAATATTATACCTTTTATAACCAGTATTTTATTATGAATTTAAGAAACAAATACTTCTACATAGACAAATTGCCCCTTGATGTGAATAACTGTCCGAATGCTTGAGTGCATGTTGCCCATTGACAGACTGGTGTTCAATCCAGGATGCACTTTATAAATCGGCTCCACCGAGAACCTGAGTAGGATTAAGTGATTACTAAAGATGAGCTGGCATTTGGCCTTAGACGTGAGTCAAGGTCTGTTATATCATCTTAGACAACTGGCTCTGGCTTATTTCACATTCTGTCAAAAAACATCCTTGTGCACATGCATCTGACACAGATTTGTTTGGCGTTCTGACACTAGCTATCAAGAGGTTAGGACTAAATATATAGGTTGAGAGTCAGATAGTGAATTTTTTTTTTTTACTCATTTAATCATGCAAAGTCAAGTGTTTGGGAACCAACAAATAAGTGTCACAGAGCATGTTTTTTGGTTGACCCACTTTTTGGTCTCCAGCAGCTAGCAACACAAAAAAAACAGTTTGTAAATATAAATCAATACTGTTGGGAGATTTTGGAGCAACATATTAGCCATCGCTCTCCACAACCAATCATTGAAACACCAGAATATGTTTTGGTCTCTATCCCTTCAGTCCTTATTTAGATACCTCATGTTGATTTTTCTTTATGTTCATGTATCTAGCTTCGTCATCTGGGAAACGATGAAGTGCACATCGTGTGGTCCGAGCACACAAGGGACTACCGACGAGGCATCATCCCTACTGACTTTGGGGATGTACTCATCATCATCTACCCAATGAAGAACCACATGTTCTTTATTCAGATCATGAAGAAACCACAGGTATGTCCAATGTTCATGACCAAGTGCTGCATGTTTTCATGGATGATAAAAGGTTATAAAATGTGCATTACGTGGTCCAACCTTTAATACTGTACTATATAATATAGAAACATGGAATTTACATAAAATAATTAGAGTTATATATTTATAATCTTTGGTTTCTTGACTCAGTGGTCTGTTATTCTGTTTCCACTGCATGACTTACTCAAGTCAAGAATCCATAAATGCCCCTCCCATACCTGAGACCATTACTGCACTGTCGGCTTGCTGTTCTCATCATTGCCCAACTAGCTTTCATCTTTATCATTCACTCAGACTGTATGAGTGCACACACACACACACACACGCATGCACACACACACATCTGTTGCATGCTTGGACATCAGACAGGTCAAAAGCTTCATGAGTGACTAAAGTAGGGCCACAGATCATTTCTCTACAAACCTAATTGAATTAGACAGTAGTACATTTGGGGAGCTTTTAGATAGCAAATATACAATTTATTTGTATACAAATTATTCAGGTTCACATACATTTTGATTTGAAAACATTTTAAGCAATGATGAAAGCAAGTATAAAAAAAAACAGTGCACGGCAAATTATCCTGCAGTGCCACAGTGGTAAAAGCATCCGTAAAAGCACAGAAGGCAGAGCTGTACTTGATGAAATTCCCTTGGCTGCATCAGTGCCAAGACAAATAACTCAATGCTGTGTTCAATGAGTACAAGCCTTGAGAGAGGGAAGTGCAGCATTCCTTATTGACTGGAGTCATTTTGGTCTGTCATGCTTATTGATTTTCTTTGGAGATGTGGATGTGTAATTGTCATAGAGCGAAAATAGAGTGATCATTATCTCAGCTAAGCTGACATGCGATAATATGCATTGTTTTAGAGGTTTATGCTCATCACTCGATTCAGTTAATGATTTTAAAGACATCTGTCTTAGAAAAAAACATGGTTTCTTTAAATCAAAACTGTTTCCTCCTTTCTCAGGTCCCTTTCTTTGGCCCTCTGTTTGATGGAGCAATAGTTACTGGAACGCTGCTGCCGAGTCTCGTACGATCCACATGCATCAATGCCAGCAGGGCAGTGAAGTCTCGACTGACACTCTACCAGAGCTTGTATCTTTTCAGCACGTTCTTCACATCTCAGAATTAATTTAACCCCAATTAGGAAAAAATAAGACGGGTACAAAGGTAGGATCTGGAAAAAATGTATTATGGACTTCATTTTATAGTTGTAACAGTTTCAGGTGTTTTTTCTGAATTCCTAATTTAATAGGGTTTAAGCAAAAACAAATTATATGAAGCAGATTTTTTTTTTTTCTGATTCCCTTTCTCATTCAGCATATGCACCATGGTTCTCTTTCTTATGGCTCTTGAAAAGGTGAATAAGAGGGGGGAAAAAAGTCACTTTTCACAGCTTTGAACAAAGGCTTGATCTGTTATAATGAATAATTAAACTGTCTGACTCATGTTCATTGCAGAAACAGCTGCTGAACAGTACCTTTTTCACATACACAGACATCCACTCAGACCTTCGTTTTTGCTCTCCTTATCTCTGTCTGCCTCCTTTGCTCTTTCCCCTTTCAGTATTTCTGCCTCTTCGTCATACTTCCTTTTATTTTCTTTCTCTTGCCTTATGTCTCTTTCTCCGCTTCTGTTCGGGAACAATAACCTTGGCTTTGTCACTGAAAGGCGACTGTATTTGTGCAAAGATGAAATCTCCTCTGGAGTTTCCTCATCTAACAATGGTCGGGGTCCGTGCAATCTACTGTCTTGTTGTGCGACAGTGCTCCAAGGTAATTAGCTGAATATTTCTTCAAAGGGAGCGGCTGTGCTCAGGGTGCAGGCTGATAAAAGCAGGTGCTGCTCTGGAGAGGCCTCCAGCAGCCCACCTCTCTGCTACACCATCACTCACATCTAATTGGATGGGCTGTGGAGAAATGGCCACCAGCACTTGGCCAGGTGCACCGCAGTCCACCTCCTTGCCCTAAACTGCCCCATGCCATGTTTGTGCATTTGTGTAGCTGAGTGTGCTCTTGCTCATGCGTATATCTGTGCCACACCTTGTGCAGTTGTGCTGTTCTCGCGTTGCTGCAGCTGAAGAAGTAGTGTTATTCCAGAGGACCTGGTGGGAGCTCTTTGGACAGAGAAGCCTCTCTCCTGCTGACACTGTATTACACAGCCCTTTCAAATCACACATAATGTGTCATCTATTATTGATTCAGCTCCACTGAAAAAATAGCTGCTGTGAGTTTGAAGTCTGGCGTGTCAGATCCCTTTTTTCAAGTGTGAGTGGACAGGGCTCATAATCTTAACATTCATCTCCCAGATGTCCAGAAAGAAAGATGTTCCAGAAAAAGTGTATTGCAAAAGAATATTTGAAATAGTGAATAAGTGCTGTGAATAAGGCAAATTTCTATGCATATAAATACCATACATTCATGACAAGTGTTTACTAAGGTCAATTTCTGGATTCATTTATTCATTAAGAATATTTGTTTATTGGCTTTATGATATGTTGAATATTCATGACCCTCTTTGAGGGCTATCTCTCTGTCATGATGTCAGACAGTGGAAATGATTACCATGGGACTTGGAGCAGTAGTCAGGTGGGGATTTAAGAGGTAAGACTGAGATTCACTGACCTGGTGAGTCTGCCTCACTAGCTTCCCTGCTGACTGGAATCGATGGTATTAGCATGTTTTCTGACTTCTTTCTCTCTTCTATGCTCTCTCCCTGCTCTGGCCCTTTCTTCCTCTTTTCTTCAGTGAGATCCAGCTCCAGGCACCAATCAATAGCTATAATCTGTTCCTACCCATCGCCAGTCATGCAAGCTCCAGCTTTTAGCGCTCATCAGAAGGAGGATAAGAGGGAGGGGGACTGTTACCAAATAGTAGTACCTTATCTTGATGCTTTCTTCATTGCTAATCTCGACATTAATCAGTTTTAATGTGCTTCACGGCACACTAGACCATGGCTTTCACCTTCTGGTAAGTAATTATGATATTTTTAGAGCCTTGGTCATTTTTGTTTTCACAAATATAAGTGCCTATATTGGGTCAGGAATTATATAGGAATAATCTAATGCTATTTTATTGCCTTCAAGAAATTTCTGTTCTTCATGAGTTAGGTAAAAATTTTAATTGTTATCTACCGTGTGAAATGTACAATACTCTGTGGAGTTTGGTCTTAGTGCCTATAGGTAGAATGTCTAAGGCAGGCCTGTGTGAGTTAAGAGTCCAATGCCCCCACCCAGTCACAGTGTGGTGACTCTAATCCCATTTTCACTCCAGTACACTGGCTTCTCTCCCCCTCCTGCCTGCCTCCCTGCTCCTCCCAACTCACCAGCTGTTCCCAGAGGCTCCTTACAATATCAGATGTGTTCAGATTCCCCATACCCCAACACAGCCCCCTCCAATCCCCCTTCCCACTTTTCTCCCACTCTTTTTTTTTTTTCTCTATTTCTTCGCAAAACAACCTAAGTGCAAACTCATATACTCTGCCCACACTATTCTCCCAACAAGAGGGTCTGTATGTTCAGTTTTAGGTTGATGACCTCTCAAACCCCTACACACACACACACACACACACACACGCACACGCAGATGCGTATTCTTAAGAAGTGGGTGGCTCTGTTATGCCCAGCCCTGACTAGAGAGTCACTCAACCCCATATGGCATATGGTGTATAGCTGCTGCTTCATATGAAATGCACAAGTATTCTGTTCTCTCTCACACTCCTCTAATGCTGAATGACTCATAGCATTATTTCTCTCTCTCTCTCTCTCTCTCTCTCTCTCTCTCTCTCTCTCTCTCTCTTCCCTCTACCTCTCCTTCTGCTCATGAGGCCTGGAACAATGACCTCTCTCTCACACACACACGCACACGGATACACACAGACAAGCACACACATTTGGGTAACATCAGTTTAAACACAGGTAGAGATCAAGTTTGTAAACACCTAAGTGACTGGTAGGTGGCAATAGATACGATGGATCTGTGTGTGTTTGTACCACTCTTGATCAAATCTGGCCTTCATCACCAGTCATTATAACCAGTTAACAGTATAGTGCGTTTGTAGTGATCCATTCTGATACTGGCTGGATCCTTGGAAGATTCCAAAAGATTTTTCCTACCCACTGTGGTACACAGTCTTGCACTGTGCCTTTAAATATCAGCCCCACCCAACCCTCCTGCCCCTCCCTAAAAAGTAGTGAACTCCAGTAGGCGTTTGTGCCTGACAGCTGTCTGTGTTCTGGCAGTGTCGTGAGGGGGTGGTGCGGCTGGGTCTGGGTGAGATCCTCCAGTGTGGGGAATTCTGTGGACATGAAGGGCTAGAGTTACCTTGAACACTCTCCATTATTACTGCTCCCTCAGGAGTAGCGCACAGGCGAGCTGGGTAAACGTTACTTAATCACCTCTTAAGCATGAAGGATGAGTCTGTTAATTTACACTCGCCTCAGTTTGAGTGTTGCCCTGTGTGTACTTTTAAAGGGGAATAATTGTAGTATTATTATTCTATAATATGCTATATTTTACTTTATGTAAAAAGTGAATAACAAACTACATTTTCTAATAATAAGTTTTTACTCTGGAAAAGTAACATCATTGTGGTTAAAATAATAAATCACATCCAGTCATTTAAAGAGCGCATGAACCTTGTGCTTGTTTTAGCTGAGTGAGCTAGGTGACCGTTTAGGAGCCAAGTTAATTGTGATTGATTGCAAAGCAGGCGAAGGGGGAGTGTTAGACCTACTTGTCTTCTCAGAGTAATTAGCATCCAGCTAGTCGTTCCATCTGTCTGGCCAAGCCTTCTTTAATTAATGAACTTTCTTTCTCCTCCCTTGCCAGACTGCTAACACTGGGACATAGCTGTTAGTCCTCTCAGGTTATCCAAATGGATGCAGCTTTGTGGTCTTTTTCCCATGAATACAACGGAGGTCCTCATTGATTAGCTTTCTATGGGATTTCTCGGGTCTGTCTTTGCCGCTTTATGTGTTGCTACTTAAACACAGTGATAATGAGCAAGTTCAGGCAAGCTTCAGTATTTAAGTGTAGGAGTGCTTGAAAGAGTGAGAGGATGTTTGAGTGTGATTGTGGTTGTAAAATTATTACTGGCACTGTGGTTTTGGTTTGTTCTGTTTTGTTTCTTGCTCATCAGGATGAAATTACTTGCAGCATCAACACAATCCTCAATGTGCTACTCATTCCCAAACACGTCCTTAGAAACCTCTAGTGTCTCTAGGCATATGTGTGTGCGTTCTCCTGCTCGCTCTCTCTCTCTCTCTGATTTTCCTCTTGCTAATCGGCCTGGTCAATTCACGACTGGCCCGTGTTTAAGCACATTTCCTATTCTGTGGATTCCTTTGTCTGAGGCTTGTGCTGATAAGAATCCTGCCTCTAGGGCTCTTGTGATATTGAAATTCTCCAATGCTGAGAAAGAGCCTTCAATCATTCATTATCAGTTCCACACTGATTACTATTCAGTCTCCTCGGTTCCAGGCAGGCGTCTGTGCGCTGTCCCACCAGGCTGGGCCTGAATAGAGCATGGCACTGCAAGCTTATCCTCGCTTATCCTACACATATCCAATTCTTTCACTAAATGTCACAAAAATGTCAGCTGCCATGTAACCCATCGGTATTATGCACTGTTTTTTCTTTAATCATTTTTTTATATTACAACCTGGAAGACAGCTCTGTATATATTGAAGATGTGATTACATTTCCCATTTATATAATTCATAAAAAATGTTTTGTTTTTTTATTTTGTTGTTCTTTTATTCAGTGTTATGCAACATTGTACTAATTAGGCAGACAAGTCAAAGGTTTATTTTTTTTATGGAGTAATTACTAGACTAATGCACACTTTGGATTTTCTCATCTGGATCTTCTCATCTTTTCATTAGTCTCATTTAGACTACACAGATTATTCGATTGCAAACACAGGTCTTTGAGCGCTGTTTGTTTAAAGACCATGGCTCTCTCGGTTTCTCATTACTGACAATCTTAAAAGAGGATGGTTTAGTTGATTATTTATAAGTTCGGCATTAATACCACTTTAAATAGTTCAAAGGCAGCGAGGGCTCCTCCACACGCTGGACATAATTGTATTATGCTAAAAGATGTCCTTATGTTCGCCATTTGCATCTTTGTACAAAATGGAGTCCTCTGCATTGAAAGATAAACAAAACAACAGCAGAAAACAAGAGCACAACATAAAAGTGTGCATCATGCTTTTGTCCAGCCCTTCTCAACACCAGAGGTGGTCTTTGATGTGGAAATGGAGTTTCTTTACATTCTGAAGTAGAAGACTGCAGTAGGTTGCTTAAGAGATACAATGGAGGGCTAGGCTGCAATGCATCATTGATTTTCTTGGAGTTTCGTTGTGTTTCCGTTGAGTTAACTACACACTGGGGTGTAAAGGCATGAAGAGAAACACAGCCGGTGTTCTTACTCGTGCCATAAACCATGTGTGGAAATAATTGGGTACTGCATTATTCATATATTTATGATTATTTACAAAGCATTTCCCCTCCATCACAGACGTCATCAGGAACGTCTTAGAACTTTTAGTATACAATTGGTGGCCAGTAGTAAAGGCTTTCTTTCATTGGACTGCAAGGTGTACGATTTGTTTCTGAAATAAAGCACTTAGCATCTCATTTCTCTGTGCACATTTTTGCAACAAACAGTGCATATAGCCCCTAATTAGTATTGAGAGACCCTACAAATCTATAGCCATTGTTATTCAGATTGTGTTATTCATGCTCAGTGCACAGAGCCCAAAGCTGAGGATACCATAGGCTTTGTTAGAATTTTCAGCATATAAAGCAGTAACCCCCTCTTATTTTTGTTTCTGATGTCAAAAGCTCTTCGTCCCTCCAGCACAGTCCGGGAATCTTTCCTCTTCTTCTGTGTTTGTCCTTGCATATCTTGTCAGCAAACAAGTTTCATCATTTTTTACGCATCCCAGATGAGCTAAAACTTCTACTGATTCCAGTAGAATTATGTTTCTCACCATTGTCAAAAAGAAGTGGATTGAATTTTATAGCTCAGTGGCAGAACACTACAAGTCTTCATATGGTGTGTCCTGAGTTGAATTAAGGCTTTGTTCAAAATGTTTTATATTGTTGACAAGTACAGCAACATTCTCAAGTTATCAGCTGTCTTTAACAAGAAGTTGTAAAAGTTCATTGTCTGGTTGCCCCATTTAAGACCTTGTCCATAGCGTCTACGGCTAACTAAATGAGCTCCATGCAGGCATACTTGTTCTGAGCAGGCTCTTGATTAACCCTGGAGTGACTGGCTAATGTCATTGAAGGAGGACCACCTGGTGGGGAGGGGGGGCTGTACAGTCAGCTGCCGCTGAAAGCCACTGAATGCCTCGGACCAGGTGCCAGCTTCCACAGTCTAGCTAATTGTTGCCGTGTAATAGTGCGCTTGATTGCACAGAATGCCTCAAGGCGAGGATTAAGGAAGAAAAGAAGATGAAGGGGAAGAAAAGCTGTTGCCAAACCAGAAGTCTGTTTTCTGGCTTTTATTTTTTTCCCCTCTCTCAAGTAATATATTCTTGCCTTTTACTTTATTCTAATCTGTTCAGGTAGAACTGGCCCTCTTTGTTTTGACACGAAGCCAAGTCCTTTCATCCAAAACATGGAGGATTAATGGATTGTCATCCATCTTGGTTTTAAATTTTGGGAAGCTTCGCTCATGTATTTCAGTCTGTCCTAGATCCCTGGTTTTTACTCTGAAGCAGCTGCACTGTGAATGAGTGGAGCTGTCCACAGCACCATGCCCCAGGTCCTGCCAATGCTTTCTCTTTTCTAGCAGATATCTTGTTTGACTGGACTTTCAAGTCCATTATAGTCCTCTTCAGCATGTAACATCATAAAGTCCATGTCAACCTGTGTCCATTGAGATACTCATGTTTAGATTATTATTAAATAATCGTTATGTACAATAGCATGAATTCATCTCATTGCTTTAATGAAGAGTGATGAGAATGATTTCAACCTAAAATACTTGAGGCACATCTACACTCATGCATCCATCTTGTTATCTGTCTTTTAATGCATAGGTTACTGTTGATTGCCTTTTATAGTATCAGCTTGTTTGTCTAATTATTTTCCCTTTGTGTTAGATATCTAATGGACTGCTTTGTTAGGGCTCTTATAAAGGAGTGTTGAGGCTGTTCGGA
>JAOTRN010000002.1:11431385-11444045 GCA_028566695.1 Bagroides melapterus
TGTGATATCTCTCTCTCTCTCTCTCTCTCTCTCTCTCTCTCTCTCTCTCTCTCTCTCTCTCTCTCTCTCTCTCTCTCAGCTATTTTGAATTTTATTCTGTTAAAAATCGGGGTTTGATTCTAGAAACATGTTTGACCTGCTCAATTTTAGCAGATGAGATGAAAAAGAATCATGGCAAAGAATCATGCAGAGTATTCCTTGCTGAATTGTAACTGTTGTACTACTGAGCGTTATTTAAAAAAATTAAGGTTATTAATGTATACAAAAGGGTAATTGTGTCTGAAATCATTTAATCGTTTAGCTTTAATAGCTGGGCTGGATATTAAACCACTACAGCTTCCCCAGCAGGAATCTCTTCTTATTGTGCCTCGTAAACGTGTCATTAATGTCAGGCTGCAATAAGTGTGTGTGTTTGTGGCAGTGTGTGTATTTTGTTTATACCTGCTCCATTCTTCATTAACATCTCATCCATGACAGCGGGCAGGAGATGGCCAGGCATGGTTTGGGACATGGAGTGCTCTTGGGCTAAACTGGAGTGTAAGCCTTTTTTCTCCCCATTTCCTTATTTAGGCATGTCATCCCTGTATGCCTCATCACCTCGAAACCCTCTTTCTCCTTCAAGTGTTCTCCAGTTTGTTTGACCCTGCATGTGCCCATAGCACAGTAACTGTGTGAACTCTGTATACACCTTGAGCCAGTGTTTGTGTATCACCTCTAGCTCTAGCTCCTTTCTTTTTTAATTGTAAAGATAGATGTTAGATCAGTTTAGAGTCTAAATATATTCTCGATGTTTGTTTTACTGTGATTACATTTTTTATGTTTTGGTTAGGTTTTTTTTTTGTGCTTTGGTATTTCTGAAATATCTTTTAGGTATGTTTTTATTCCTAAAATACTCATTAGTGAAAATCTGCTAGCAGCTTGTTTGAGATAGGTCATATTTTTGCATTAGGTGACATGACTTGTTTAGTACTCACTCATCCTCTTTAGACATTTTACACCTGAGACTCCTGAGACCTACCATTTTAACACAGTAGTTGACATTTTCATAGAAAGTAGTGATATCTCATATTAAACCGTGATAGACTACATGGATACACTGTAAGTACAGACTATCTGTGGATGTCTGACCATCAGACCTATATGTGGTCCTTTCTCAAACTGATCTAGATTTTCTGTAGCTGATTTCATCCACATTGATCAATTTTGGGATGAACTGGAATGCTGACTTTGCACCAGGTCTTAATTTTCAGGTCTTAAAATATTCCCAAAAATCTGCTATAGCAGTAAACAGAGTACAACTTAATCTACAGTGGGATGTTGAAATACATAGTTGTTGAAATAGTGTCATTGCTATTGTCATTGCTCAGAAGCCACCGACTTCTGCAACTACTTTCTATTGATGTTAGCTACCCTTTAATAACCATTAACCATAGCAGCATGATCCTCAGATGGAGTTTGGTACTGTCAACAATCGAAATACGGCTTTTGTACCCATGTAAGCTAAGTAACATAATTGTATGAAGTTCTCATTACTAATTAGTGAATTTACACAACATTCACAATGCTGTAGTGAAGCTAGACATGTCATTAAGCAGACTGTTAAATAGTATTGTTATTCAGGTAGTGAAGGAGTGGTAACTGAAGTCCGTCGTTTCTCACACTGATCTGAGAAATGGTCTGGTGTTTTGAATTTTCTTGGATTCTGTGATTCTGTGAAATGAACGGAAATAAGTATAATGTAGTGTGTGCACATATGCAGTGTGTTTAGATGGTTGATAACACTATAGTATGTAGTGTTAACCAGTTTGGAGCCAGAGTAAGTAAGGATAGTTGGTCTGGTGGTTCAGGGTGATGCATGTATGACACGCTTATCTCTCCAGTTACGCCTCGCTCCTCATTTCCCAGCCTCATGTTGAAAAGTGGATAAAACTGATGTTATATTTATTAATCACCATTAAAAACCTCAATTTTTTTAATTTTATTTTTTAAATAACAAAGGTGTAATGGTGTTCTGGCAGATAACAGCTGCTAAATCTAACAGTATTTACATTTTAGTTAATGCTGTAGATTTTTTTTCTACCCCTGGTAATAGATATTTACTGACAGATCTTCGGTATTTTGTTTGAAGAATATTTGAACCCATGTTTGATAGTTGATGGAGACTGGAGAATTTTTGGTATGCACAAGAAGTAGAGTATTAGGAAAGACATGCCAGGTTTGTCCGTTTCAGATTTTATTGCAGCTACAGAATAACTCTTTACATACACAAATCTTTTCTCTAACTGTATATTCTCTCTGCGTACGTATGTGCTGCTTTATGAACAACTCGCTGCTTAGAAATCCTTTGGTGCTTATCACTTAATATATTGGCTCACGTTTTAGCGGGACAGCTTCCCTTTTCAAGAACGTTCAGTTTGGTGAGATTACTGATATACTGAATACTGGCACAGCTTCCCTTTTTTGGAATCCATTTCAAATAGACAGGACAAAACATCAGAGACTTGCATATCAGGCTGGTCTACTCATCTTTCTGCCTTTTTTTCACTAATGAACTGCATTTGCCCAGAGCTTTGAAATGAATGCAGAGAGACGCTTGTTTTGTGGATAGCTATCAGGTTGGGAAGATTACTGATATACTGAATAGTGGGACTGCTTCCCCTTTTAAGAACTCATTTCCTAAAGACGGGACAAACCATCAGAGATCTGCATCAGGATTAAATAAAAACGATCTGCGTAATAATAGCTGCGCTGCGTCTGCATGCAACCAACACAGTGTTCCACTTGTAAATCTTTCAAGGCAGTCAATAAAATCACAGGCCCTGAAGGATCCGATCTGTCACCTGTCACTCCGGGGGCATCACCACAGGACTCGTTTATTGTCTCTCCTGTAAGAGCTGTAATCAGCTGTACCCTGGAGAACTCTGAAGAGACTGGCTGAACGTTTTGCCGAGCACTTTTTTTTTTTTTTTTTTTCAATCAAAATGAAGCATTTCTTTTTTCAAGTGTTGAGACACTTCAGGGGTGAAGGAGACAGCATTAATGACATCTACTACTTGTTGCTACGGGAGCAGAGAAGTGTGGAAGTGTAGCAGTTAATTTAACATGGGCAAATCACATACACACGTGGACAAAATTGTTGGTACCCTTCGGTCAATGAAGGGAAGGAGCTGAAATATGCCGTCTGGAAAAGGCGCCCTTCAAACCGGAAACAACTGCAGTATCTTGCTCATGAGGAGTGGGCCAGAATACCTTCTGAGAGGTGCAGAAGTCTCTTTGACAGTTACAGGAATCGTTTGATTGCAGTGATTGCCTCAAAAGGTTGTGCAACAAACTATTAAGTTAGGGGTACCATCATTTTTGTCTAGGCCTGTTCCATGAGTTTATTTTTTTAAATAATTCTGTTGAAGCATGGTTGAAAAGCAATGTCTGACTTTCATTGGTTAACATTCATAGAATTTTTATTTATTATTATTTTGTCAGATTAAAGTTATTTCTGTGACCATTGTGAGTTTTTCTTTCATTGACCGAAGGGTAACTGGTGGTTGCTTGGATGATACCGTGTGTATAGTCATTATAGTTGCTTATAGTGTATTTTAAAGCTTTACTCTAATAGATAATAAATAATGATCTGCCTTAAATCTGTTTAATGGTGCACTATATCCACATTCCCAGTATAAAATGATGTTAATGACTTTAAGTGCGTTAGTGAATTAATATATTTGTGTGCGTTTGGTGGAAGTTTCCCTCTGTAAAATCAGTTTAGGTTTAGTACAAAGTGTTTACAACAAACAATTGTTGAGGCTTGTCTTTAAAAAAAAAAAACACTTACGCTGAGGATTGAAGTAGGACAAACTGAACAGATCCTTACTTTTTGCACTTCTTGATAAACAAGCTTCAGTACACTTTTTTTTCAGCTTTTTTTTCTATGTATGCGTTTCTTCCATGATGTCCTACTTTTTTTTGTACAGGAAACCTCCAACACATTGTAATGACACACAAGTTTTTGCAGCATCTCCACACTTTCCCTCAGCACCTTTCATCATCATCTTCCTCTGCTCCTTCCTGCCTGTGTTTTTTTTCCCCTGTCCTCCACAAACATATACACACACACGCACGCACACACACATCCCTCCTCCCTGTTTACTGTGTGCGTCTTACGTGTTGCTTATTGTCTTCTCTCCTTTTATAGATTAGAAATGTTACAGGTGTCAGTTCAGTAAATGAAGGTAAGAGTCCCTTTGTCCGGAAGCTTGATCACAGAAAGCCCACCTCTTTTTTTTGTTGTATTTATTTTTTGTTTTTATTTTTGCTAGTCTACTCATCTTCCTTCCTTTTTTTCACTAATGAACTGCATATGTCCAGAGCTTTGAAATGAATGCAGAGAGACGATTGTTTTGGGAATGGCTATAAGGTTGGTAAGATTGCTGAGAGAAAAGTACAGCTGGACCAGTTGCAACACAGTAGCAGCATGTATGTTATGGGTGCGCTCCTTGCGTTTTTTTGTTGTTGATTTTTTTTGTTTTGTTTTTTATTTTAATTCTCTCTGGCATGACCCTGCTTTATCCTTCCTCTCTGTTTTTTGTCGTGTGCCTATTTGCCTGGGGCCACATCTGACACTAACACCTGCCCTACTGGAAAATGTCTATGCCACTTATGCTTTGTTTGGATTGCTGCTGGGAGCCAATAGGGATGAAGCCTATTTTACTCTAGTTTTCCTCTCTTTCTCTCTCTCTCTCTCTCTCTCTCTCTCTCTCTCTCCCCTTCCATCAAATTTTTTATTTAGATACATTTCTCACCCCTGTCCTTTTTCTGGGTTATTTGAACTCTTATGATTAGTAATGTGAAACGTCTATATTTAATATTCAAACAAGTGATGGATGAGTTCTTTGCCAGTTTTCTTAAAAGCACCGTTCTCTCACTTCTTCTTGCCCATGCGCAATTCACCAGCTTCCATTTAAAAACATGATAACTTAAAAACAATCATAATGTATATACTGACTAGCATAGACAATGCCTAACTTTTCAGAAAGGCTGAGTTTCTGGCTCACATTATGCCATGTGAGAGACACATGGATTAGTCTACATCCTCACTGCTGGCATCCTGTGAGCTGGGCAGCTTAACAAAGCACTCTGTGTGGATGACGCCTAGAAGGGACACCTCCCCACCCTCGTTCCCTCCTCTCATCATCCTTTGAGCCGCTATGGGAGCGTTGTTTGCACTCTCCTCCCCCTCACTCTGAGAAGCCCTGGAGTGGAGGGCAGGGAGGCTGCAGAGGCTGCGGCCCTCTCCACTGAGTACATGTTCCCTACACCATCTGCTCTCAGTAATTTGAGATGCCCATGAAAAAAAAAAAGAAAGAAAATGGCAGAATAGAACGGCAGAAATAAAATAGCCGAGCAGATGCCAGCTTTACAATGCAGAAAGCTTATTTTAATTTCACAATTTCTAGAAGTACTGGCTGGAAGAAATACTATTGTAATGTATAATTTGAATAATTGTGGTGTCTTCAGTTTTTGATTTCACTCTATATAGTGGAATCCACATTTATTTGATGCATGACAATAAATCTATAATGGCTTAGAACGTCAACCTGTAGCATGGCCATGCTACTTCTGTTCTCACTGACTAATTAAAAACTTTAGTGTAATTAACATACTCATTTATGCTTTTCTTTTTTTAATCAGAACTCCTTAGGCCAAATTATTTAATTGAGATTAATTAATTATTGAATTAATTTTATTCAGTCTAACCTTGAGAGACATTTCTGCAGCTGCATTCGCATGTTTCTTACATAAATTTGGCTTTACTCCATAAACAGCATGTTCAGCTGATTCTGTCACAGAACCGTCGCTGATGTTTGTCTTGTCACTTCCTCAGGCTCCCTCACTGGCAGCACGAGCGCTGAGCTAAGCGTTACTGTGACAACCAGCGAGTCCACTGAGCAAGCTTCACCCACAATGCCACGTGCCACCAAGAGCCGGGTTTCAGGAAAACTCCGGCGCTCGGCCAGCGCCATCAGCAAGTCCTCTAACTGAGCTCCTCTTTTAACAAATAAGCACTTCATCAACCCTCTTCAGACTGCAGAGAACTTAAAACTGTGCTCTATGTGTGTGTGCACATGTTTATGGCTGTGAGTAGTGTTATTGTCACTTCTAACTGGATTTTTTTTTGTTTAGTTTCAGTAGCACTGGGAGATGAGACAGTGTCACATTAGTGCAATGCTTTTCGAAGTTTCAGCTCTCACACAGAGTGGCATCTCGGTATGGTGTCCTGTTTTTGCTGGAGTAAATGTTAAACAGACTGATTGAATGTTGACCATAATGCACATAACGTAACTCTGCAAACAAAGGTTTGTAACATCATCGCTCTGAAACACGTTGTCCTGTGGGACAGAAATGTAGAAACAGATTTCTGCAGACTGATTTTAACAGACAACAAAGCAGCCTTTTTTTTAAAACTTGTCCATGACTTTAGACAATACCATATGTGAATCTGATTTTCCCCGAAGTTCCTGTCTTAAACACTGAAAGGTTAAGAAATTACAAAGCCATTAAGAAGAGGGTAGTGAATATGTGCAGAGCACGTCTGCCTTTTGTGGTTCTCCACTGACCATTCGCTCCTTTTCTTTAGAAGGAAAAAAGGGACATTGTCATAGGTGTTTAAAGACAGTCTGTCATGCTAAAGAGGCCCTTTTTATGAGCTACATCAAATTTTCATATCTCAAGTTTCAAAGTTCTTTATTTTTTGTGAAAATGGCCTATTTTATCTGATTGGACAGCCTGTCTGTTCTTTTTATGATGGGATGATTTGGAATGACGTTTTTTGTTTTGTTGGGTTTTTTTTCTGCTTGTTTTTGCTATCATGTACTTTTTAAATTATTGGTATAACAATTTTATGTCTGATTTATGTAATCATGGTGGTCTGCATCTATAATTGTATTTGTATATGTGTATTTGTTCTAATGACTCTGTTCATGATTTATAAATTAAATCCTGGTTTGGTCTTGTAATGCTACTATAACATTCCAATATTTCATACAGGGGTGTTATTTCATCACAGGTGGTGTTTGTTGCTTTCCTTCTTTCTTCCTTTAATTCTTGGATGTACATATTTTTGGAAATTTAATTTGCTATCTTTTTTTTTGTTTGTTTGTTTCATATTGTATATACAGCATAATCTCCACCATCAGAATTCTGATCTATTCCTGACTGCATGCTAAATTGCCACCGGAGCCTCAGGTGAATCTTAACTCCATGCACTGGTGTGTGTCGTGTGTGTCATTTGTCGTGTGTCTGTGTGTGTGTGTGTGTGTTTAGGTGGGGTTTGGAGACTTTTTCCAGCTAACACAGTGCCTGTGTAAATTCTGTTCATCTATTCACTGACTACAAGCTGCAATCAGTCGCTTTTCCTCACCTCACTGATCTGAAACCTTTTGTCTTTTCTATTTTGGGAGAAGTTGTTGAGTGTGACTCCTCTCTATAGCTGCAGAGCAGAGGGGTTTCAGAGCTCATCCCATACATGTCACTGCTTTGTAAGAGCTGCTTCGTTCTGATGGGATCCTGAATGGCAGTCCTCCTCCACCTGCTCCGCTTCATTCCCCTGTGCCACTCTGAGTACCCTTTACCATACCAGCGGGGAAATAGGACACATGGCAGCACCTCTCTCTTTATCAATCTCTCTCTCTCTTTCTCTCTTTCACACTCACACACACACACTTTTCTTTCTTTATTTCCACACCACCAAAAATCCTCCTGCCCCCTAGTGTCCTAGCCAAGTTGCCATGGAGGCCAGGTGTTACACAGTCTGTAAACCCCACCCAAGCTGCAGCAGAAGACATGCTGCACTACTTTGCCTTACCTGTACACCTTTTTATTGTTTGCTTTACCCTCTTGTCCTGAATTTTTTTCCCGTCTTACAAGCACTGATAAGGAAAATAGGAGATCTTTTTAATCTTGAATGAAGAAAACTGAGGAATGTATACAAACCACAACCCTATTCCAAGTCACAAACACACCTGGCCATTTGAAACTTCCCTGAACTATGAGTGCTGCATCGTGTGATTGGCTTTGTAGCACACACACTCTTCTTTCCTCTAGGTTTGGTATGGTTACTATGTAGACTTCACTGGTGTTTGGTTTTAAGGTGCTGATGTGGTTTGTGCCAGGGATCTGTCCTACTAAAACTGGCCTAATTTAAGTGAAGTGTCATCTGTGTTTATGCTACATTTAGTTGTTGTTCTTGTACATTGTGTCCTTTGTGAGGGCTCCAAATCCTGAAGGATATAAATATATTAATGCCTGTAATATAATCTTTGTAAAAGACATTGAAAAAAATCTTGAAGATTTCATCATGACTTGGTAACATATCAAACTGTTTTTAATGGAAAAATAATCATTCTATCTTTACTAGGAAAGTGAAATCAGAACATTTCATTAAATCAGAATGAGATTTACAAATGAGTGTATTTATTCGATGCCTTTTCTTAATGTTTGCTTATTAACTTATACTTTACATTTTCTGTATAAATAAGTACTTACCTACTAATAGAATTCAATCATTATGTTTAATTAAATATCAAACATTAGTAACATCAAAATGTGTAATGCATTATTATTGACTGGAAAATGGATGCTATGCTGCTGTCATAATTTATTTCATTTGGGTTTGTGAATGTTAATGTGCAGATTTGAATCTAGTTTCAGATTAAGCTCCATATATCAAACTTTTTTTTAACTTGGTTACTAAACCCTGAGTTGTAATGGCTAGGAAAAACATGTGCCTATTTCGTATTTAATCAAGTTTCTACCTGAATTGTTTTTTTGTTTTATAATTTATAAATTATAAATAATTATTATTTCAATATTTCATCTGTTATTTTAGCTATCTGTGAGGACTGACAGGGTGATTTTTGCATATATCCTTAAGGTGTGTGTGAGTGTGAGAGAAAAGGCCCTCAGCAGTGTATGATGTGCTGGCTGGTTGGCCTGATGCAGGAGGGGCTAAGGGCTGTTTTGGGGGTTAGAGGTTCTCCTGTTCTTTAACTGCAGCTCAGAGCGCAGCAGGGGTAACCTGACCCCCCTCCATCTGTCTCCTCACTACTCTCCAGCAGGCGATACCCCCACCCCACCCCTCACTTGATCTCTCTTACACACACACACACTACAGGTGGACACACTGCAACACCTAAGGCTGCTGAAAAAACTCTGCAAAAACACTTAACACTAGAAAAGGGCCACTGGAAGTCCAGCATTAATCCGGTTATGTTCATTATTTATATGTTTACATATTATCAGTAGAAATTTAGATAAAACCAACTGTCAGCTATGTTTTCCCAAATCAAGGCCAAAAAAATAGCCAACTGCCAATTCTGAAGTCTTATAATTATGTTTTGTTGATTATATGTAAGAATACATAATGGAAACTGAATAAATAGATGGACATCTGTGTTTCTGAGAAACTGATTTAAATGACTGACAAGTTTCTGAAAGGGTAGTTATAAAAAATGTAAAATCAGTTTTATACAACATCCATCTAGTGTTTTTGTGAATCATAGACGTTCAAAATTGAATGAAACAGTCATTAATAAAGATTCGTTTTTAAAAATATTTTTTTTTATTTTAGGAACAACACAACATGGACAGCGCTAGTAGCAAACATTTAAGAAAATAAGCTGTTTATAGAAAAGGATTGCATCTCTAAGAGCTTCACGTTTACAAGAGCTGATCAGATTGTAAGAGCACTGAAGACACAGGCCTACACAACTCAAACCCGACCAAACAATTTGGCTATAAAATAGGACAAAGAACTTCAATCAGTCAAGAACACAATAACTTACATGAAACAGTTATAAATAAATAAATAAATAATAACGATTAAACATTTCACAATCGTCTTACATTGACATTGAATTGTAAATATGTGCCGACAATCAAAAGAAAAATTTTAAACAATCAGTACACAGAGTTCTTAAGGCAGTTATACAGCAAGTGTTTGATGTGTTTCTCTAAAGGCATTTCTGGCTATTCTAAAGGGAATCTTTTGCAGAGAAAAATTCCCACATCCTGCAATTCACATACTAGATTAAAGCTACAGACGAGAGAAACGTACAGCATGTGAATTCGAGGCTTTCACAGAGGTACACCAACGTTTGAACGTTATCTTAGGTCTAGAAGCTATTACATTACCACGTGTGCATCGGCCCTAGAAAAATACCATTTCACAACCAAACTAATACTCTTCTTTAGGCTACTTGGCGTGAGAAATTTCAAAATATAGTCATTTCAACTTTAGGTCGATGCCAATTTTGTTAGCTGATTAGGAGAGATTCCTAACCTTTACAACATCTAAAACTGCAAAAACGCATAATGCAAGTAAAATAATACGCCTCCGTGTTTTGGTGCACTGTAGGGTATAGAAATGTGCAGTTTTAGATGGAGCTCGTGAGCCTCTGTGTGAGGGTTGTGAGTGCGAGCGCTTCCTGCACGTTTCCGTTTCACTGTTCTTCAGCACGCGGGTCTCACGGGCATCTGAAGCAGAATAACCTGCCGCTTTTCTGTGGGGTGACACTTGTTGACATGCCTGGTCAGACCCGGGGAGCTATAAAAAGTGGCCGGGCAGTGCTTACATGGAAACACCTGTGAAGCGTGCAGAACGCGCACGTGCCGCTCCAGGCTCGCCCTGTCGGCCACTATCTCACCACAAACTGGACACGGCAGGCAGTCAGCGGGGCTTAAACTCAGCGGGCTCAGGTTCGGACTCGGGCTGCCTTCTCCGGAGTGCTGCGCCATCTCCGGGCTCTCTCCCCTTTCAGCACTTTGAAAGGTGTCGCCTATCAACTGGGTTTGCAGCGTGTGGTGAGCCAGCACGTGCTTTCGGAGGTACGCTTGGCGTTTAAACCTTTTCCCGCAGCGCTGGCAGTCGTACAGGCCGTCCTCTGACCCGGACTCGGACAAAGCCGGGCTCGGAGAGTCTCTCTCGCTCGAATACTCTCTTCCGTCTTTGATTTCCTCTCCGAAGCCTCTGGAGACAGCGGGCATTTTGGACGTGTCGTTCTTGGCTGCTTGTGAAGTTGGCACACCGGGTGCAGGCTGAGCGCGAGGTTTGTGCCAGCGGCGATGAGAGGCCAAGTTAGCAGGACAGCTGAACACTTTGTCGCATTCAGGACACCTGTACTCTACCCTCACTATCCTTGAGCACTTGTGCTGTGCTAAAGAAAACGGGTCCGCGTATTCTTCCTTGCAGAGTTGGCAGATGAACTCTCCCAAAGGTTTGTTGCCACCGGCCGATAAGGCTCTCGGTTTCAGGTCGACAGGGCCCTCTTTGATTTTAAGGCCGAGTACCGGTGAAGTGGTCACCTCGTCCTCGAAAGTCAACTTACGTATGGCTTTGGGTTTCTTGGCTCCGCTTTTACTTTTGCGCTCGTTGTCGGTGGAGGGCCTTTTCCCGGCGCTCCTTACAGCTGATGCAAGCGCGGTACTGTTGCTGGAGCCGATTTTCAAGTCTACCGGAGCAAAAAGAAGGTGGTCCAGGCTGGTGAGAGAGGTAGGAGTCGGGAATGATTCAGCGGAGATGGGCGAGCCCAAGTTGAAACTTCTCTCGAAATATTTCCTCTCGTGGTCCTTGCTGATGGGGCGGGTGGGGCTGTAGAGGGCTTGATAAACCACCTCCGGATTACCAAACTGAACCGGTTTGGCTCCGTGGCTGTGGACCGGCGTGTCTGCTGCATCGGATGGTGATGATGATGCGACCTCCGGGCTGCAGGTACCGGACAGAGGCGGGGACGCATTGCGTTGAATCTGACATTCCAGAGTCGCTTCCTGTCCATCATCATCGCATCGAATCCGGTAAGAGACGTGCGCCGCTTTCTTGTTTCTTTTCACCAGGAAACCTTTGGGCATGTCGGCGGGAGGATGAAGAAAGGCACTTGGAGAGGATGCGATGTTGCGTTGAATGTGATCCACGGCTGTGCACTTGGCTACAGACACGCCGGGTGCAGTACCTTTTGGACAGGGTGTGCCTACGTCCCCTCCCTGTAAGGTTTTTTTCTTCTTTCCTCTTAATACATAGCTGCACTCTTTTTAAGGAGGGATGATGCTATTGTTCTCGCCCCTTATCGTTCGCTTCTCATCCAATCAGGCGCTCAGTGGATCTCTGTGGAATTGCCTGTGGGAGGGAATGAAGCACTTGGGCTGGGGGCTGCACAGGAAAACGCTGCCGATTTGCTGAGCAGATGTACCTGCGCTTTATTATATTAATTCGCCCTCGTAGCCCCTCCCTTAAGAGAACACACGCCGGGACTTTTTCTCCGTTTACGGTCTGATGGCTTTCTATAGAGACGAACACGTGCCGTGGCTGTGTGCGTGTCTTCAGGGGCCGCCGATCTGCCGAAAGGAAACGCTTATCAGTACCACAATAATCCCAATTTTAAATGGAACTCAGAAAGAACACTTTATGCAAATAAAGAGACGTAATTTAATTCAAATATTGTAAAAAAAATAATAATAATAATAATGCTATTCAAATGCTGTTAAACACATTTGTGTGTGTGTTTTTTATTTATTTTATTTGGTTAGTTATTTTTTTTGTATATATTTCAACTTATTTTCCTTTTAGCTCGCACACTAGTACCAGGATGAAGTGTGCGGTGTTTGAAATTGCTA
>JAOTRN010000002.1:11494116-11508929 GCA_028566695.1 Bagroides melapterus
TGTTATTTTCCCCATTATTATATCACTATAGATTCATAACATTTTATTTCATTATCATTTCTGTCACTAAGGAGCCCACGAAGACATAATACTAAAAACAGTGGCATGTATTTATTTTGAGTTTTTCTTGATGTCCAGGTCCCCTGCTACTGATTAATAATAGGTCTGACTGAAGCAGTGTGTGAAAACATCTGTGTAGCCCTCTCAGGCAAGACTGTCATAAATTTTAGAAAGAAAATGTTTTTCTGGGAATTCTTTGATTACATAACGGAAAATCTTACGATGCACAGCTGGCCAAATTTAGATTCATAAGATGTAACTAGGTAAATCTCAGTCCTCGTTCAGCTCCACCCCTGAACTAGACCGCATTGAAACAAGCAGACTATTTCAGCTCCCTAAGGGAGAATCAAGATAGAGCCAAAATGTACCCCAGCAGTCACCGGCACTGAGCAGTGGTTCTCAGAGAGATCAGTGAGCAACTTGAGATCTACTTCAAGTAATGATTAAAGTTAAAACAGGCATGTAACCCAGTCTGGATCTCAAAAATTACATCCATTCCAGATATTATGGTGTAGATGTTCCACTGTAAATTTTGGAAAAGTAAAAGTATTAAATCTGTTGGGATCATTTACATTTCAGTCCAGCTTTGGATTTTGTGAGTGTGAAATCAGTTATCTGGAGGAAAAGGGAATTAAATACTTACACCAAATATTAGATATATATGGATGGATTTATAGTTAAACCACTCATGTAACAGATATAAGAAAGGTTGCACATTGTTTACTATATACATACCAGGTGGTCCAGGTAATCCCCTCTGTCCCCTCTGGCCAGTACCAGGAATGCCTCTCTCACCCTTCTCTCCTGGCAACCCTGCAGTAAAAAAGTGAGTTAACCACCTGGAGGTGAAATGTAGCCAAAAAAATCATGAATTCATTTTCACCATTTGGTGAGTGTACACCTTAGAACATAATATAGATTGGAAAGTCAATAATACAATGTGGACTGCATTTAGGCAAAGTGAACTAAGTATATGAATGAAAAGAAATTATGTGTATTTATTAGCTCAATTAAAACTAGATGCTTCAAATCTAAATCTAATGTTGCTATCTACACACCAACAATCTTTTAAAAAAATCACCACATTCAAATTTTTCATGCAATATTTCACTACACAATAAATCTATGTGTCCAACCACCAGAAATTGCATTTACTTAAGCGCAATTAACAGTAACAGTTGACAAATGACTCCACACATTTTGCATAAGAACACAGTAACTTAATTGCCCCTCTCACAAGCATTGTAACTCACAAACAGCTCTTAGCACACCAAAAATACATACACAGAGAATGTCATTAAAGAACAGACCCTTTCATCAATTAGCATGATAATGAATGTTGCATTTTGAATATTTTAAATACCTCTTTCACCCTGAGGCCCTGGTAATCCTGGGCTTCCAGGGAAACCATTGCGTCCAGTTTGACCTGGTTCTCCACTAGGTCCTGGTGTTCCAGGAGGGCCTGCAGGCCCAGGAGGACCAGGATTGTTGCTGCGGTATCCACTAGGGATCTGGTTGAACATCATGTCAATTCTGCTCATTTGTCCTACGGGCAAATTAAGCATTCCCAATTATGTTATGTTCCTACACAGTGTTGCTGTTTCATCAATAAAACTGTTCAAAGGAAAAGAGTTAGTGACATACTGTTAACTAGCTGCTCACAGACTTGTCTTGCAATGGATCTCATCATGTTTTGGGAAGTAGCATCTCCCTGTAGAACAGAAGCCATGCAAAATAAATAAAAAATGCCCTCATTGTCCTCAAACATCTGCTTTCTGTTGATATTAAAGACTCTACCTACCCTCTCACCCTTTTCTCCTTTAATTCCAGCAGGTCCCTGTAAATGATATGATTTATAACAGTCAATGAGGTGCACAATAATATTAGCCAAAAAAAAAATTTAAGCTCTTCTGCTTGATTCAAAGGCATGAGGAATTAAGTTAATTCTATACAATTTATCTCAATCTATACATACAGGAAGTCCTGGCTCTCCAGCATTTCCTGTTTTACCAGGAAGCCCTGGCATTCCAGGGTTTCCGGGGCTTCCCTAAAATGATTAGAAAAATTCATGATTACACATTAATATACCGAATAAATCAACACTCAAAATAAATCATAGATAGATTCATGCAAAATACAGTGTGCAAATATTTAACTATTTCTGTTTGGTATGTACCAATATAAAATAGGTTTAACCAAATACAGGGCTTGAGAATCTACAGTCTTCTTAATATGTGAATGGAGATCTGACACACTTACAATACACTGGACTAAAATGCCTGAATTAATGGTAGATGCCAGAACACCTTAAAATCTAAAAAAACTGTCAATATTACACACCATTTGTCCTGGTGGGCCTCTAGGTCCAGATGGGCCTTCAGGTCCTGGTTGTCCCTGTGCATAAACCATAGACCATCACAAACTGTGCAAAATGAGCATGTTAATACCTCAGGAAAGAGATAATCCAATCAGAAAGAATGTTTAAACATGTAACAGAGAAAAGCCAAAGATAGCAGTCCAAGTTTAGTGAGAGCAGACATAGCATAACCTACTCTGGAAATGTAATCTAAAACAAAGCACACAAAAAGAATCTGTGTATTAAGCAGCAAATGGGCCTTCAGTTTAAAAGACTGTCTTACCCTTGCTCCAGTTGGCCCAACAGGACCGATAGGACCTGGAGCACCAACAGAACCCTAGGAAAGGATGAAATAAAATATTAAAAATGCTTCCATGCTGCAAATGTCCATCTTAAACCCTTAATTCACAATTTAATGTGCTGAGTAAAAGAGTAAAGACCAAGGATGGGCAAAACAGAAAGAAACACTTACTCTCAGTCCAGGTACCCCAGAGTCACCAGGATCACCTTTTGGTCCTGGCCTTCCCTGATAAATTACGAAAAAGGAATGTACATTAACTCAACAACAATAAGTTCACTCCACTCAATTACAAACCATTCAGTTCTAAGGGAAGACAGGTGAAAGAGCAAATGAGTGATGTCCTTTGTTAAAATAAATAGATGTATAGTTTTAATAATTTAATTATTAATCTGATGCACTACAGTGCAACAGTGTCATACATTCAATCACCTCACCCTATAAAACTTACCCAAAGAGCTCACTGAATAAGTTAATGGGGAAAATGAATTAGGACAGAAAGTCAGTTAAACAAACATCAGAATGGTGTGTATAACTTACTGGTTCACCAGGAAGAGATATTCCACTAGGACCTTGTGGACCTGGTGGTCCCATTGATCCTGGGGGGCCCATTTCTCCACGTGGGCCCATTGGACCCTAGATGGGGGAAAAGAGAATTATTGAGTCACCATATTAATCAGATGTTTTTTATTGCACCCCCGACACCCCCCACCCCCAAAGGGTGAGATAACCAACTTGGCACAGATGGTAATGTTTAAAGACCTACACAGCCTACACAAATTAGGAAGGATTTAGTTTGTTAAGGGATTAACTTAGTGGAAAGTGATTGCTTTTAGTGATATTTGATTCAGGACCAGGAAAATGGTTAATGGTTAAACTGAACTAAGAAGAAAATGTTTACCGGGGGACCAGAATCTCCTCTATCACCACGTGGGCCTTTTGTACCAGGACTGCCCTGGGAAAATAGAAAACATGCAGGGTCAGGAATTGAACAGCAGAGGATTTGAGTTGTAAACCATATTGTCAAAATCAAAGTCATTGCTGTAGGTTTGCTGTTTTTTTTTTTTTGCAGGCTTGGGTCCAAGCATCCTTTCTGATACATCTGTAAGCTGCCAGCTGCTAACCCACACTGTTATAGATGCTTATGAATATCACCAACACCTTGACTTGTGTCCAAGCACAACAACACAAAAAGAGGGGTCCCTTGTTTTATACCCCAGGATTTAATGCAAAAAGCAGAGATGCAATTAGATTCTGGGCATTCCTGAAAGGCTACACTTCTCTGCCTTCAGCAGAGGTGAATGAGTTTCAGGACTGGGAAATGAAACATGAATATTATGGGTTTACCGAAGGGCCAGCAGGTCCTTGAGGCCCTATGCTATCCTGAGTACAAGTGCAGGAGTGTGGAAGTGCTGGACATTTTGCTTCATCTCTCTGTAAAAAGAAGGATAAATGCACTTAGTGAAGTTTCAAGAATTTTCGGAGCAAAATTGCAAAAAAAGAACAGTTCCAGCACAATATAATGCATGGTTATGAAATCCACTGGTCAACAGTGGAAAACAGTGTCCATAAAGCAGGAAAGAAAATGCGCATATCTAAGGATTATCTTATGGGAATGGTGAGGATTTGGAACGGTAGCATTAATCCAATTAAATCAATCAATCAATTTTTATTTACTGTATATAGCACCTTACAACAACCAAAATTGACTCAAAGTGCTTAACAGCAATAATTATAAATGAAAAAATAATTAACAATATAAAGCCAATAACAATAAAATGATAATAAAATAGTAATAAAATATACAAAACCTGAAAGTTATTATATGCCAAAAGCCATTCAGTTGTTAATTTCATTTTATTTAATTTCATTTTCTATAGTGCACTGTACAAGCACTTTATTGACAATTACTGTACATCTCCAAAACTGCAGTTATTTTCAAGCCATAAAAATGTATCTTTTGATATCTGCTGTCTGTTCCAGGTTTGCTGATTGAACTGGAATGCTTAAGAATATAACAACAATCAGCAAAATGAAAACTGCAAAATTATATATGAGTGAGCAATGAGCAATCTTCTTCAAGGACAATGGATATGAAGTATCCTCTTACTGTTGCTGGCAGGTCACAGCATTTGTCTCGACTTGTCCATCCCAAGCTGCAGACAATATCAAACATCTGGAGCTGGAACTACAAGAGAGAAAAAAAAGAACACAAACGGATGTTACAGATGGCTTCCATTGAGCTCCAGGATTTAGGAATGAAAAAACATGCCCACATGCACATCACCCACAGTGTGTTGGAAAAGGTCACAAATGAGCATGGAGCAACCCAGCCATCAGAATAAATTGCTCCATTTGTACAATCTTGCTTAGCCTTCTGTTATTTGTTTTTTATGTAATTCAATTATTTTATCATCATTTACAGGAAAAACAAGACATGGAGCTTTACTACCACAGTATTTTTGTACAAAGCTGCAATAAGTCTTGTGTATTTTGTACTTACAGATGCTGACTGCCTCCTCGTACCACCAGCCATTTTACCAAGAACTTCATACCCATCTTTGGAGATGTTGCCAGCCTCTTTTATCGGTTTCTCTTCAATCTCTTGGCAGTCAATATTCAGCTTGACGCTTTTTGGTGAAATAGTGACGTGAAGCTGCAAAGTATGATTGTGCAATTCAGCAAATTGCTATTTTTGCAAATTTGTAGAGACAAAACAGACTGATGGTCAGTTTTTTTAATGCCACCCTTACAGATCTAAGTCAAAATGTGAAAGCACTGCTGTTGACCTTCTTGTAAAGTACTTGATGAACTCATGTTACTGTATAATTAGAAATCCTTCTACTGCAGTAATGTTAAAATCTCCTGAAAATCTGTTTTCTCCTTGCAATAAATTCATGTTAATTATATGTTATGCTCTGATATATAACCACTGCACAAGTGTTAAAAAAGAAAGGGAAATGCTGTCCTCAGCATTAGGTATACATTTAAAAGGTTTAACAGCTGCTATTTTCCTGTTGTATGTACAATGTGTGAGAGTTCCCATGCACTCTAAGTTTCCAGATGTTTTTTTTTTCCATACTAGTCTTGAGGTGTCCTGAAGGGTTTTTTTCTTTAGACATTTACTGTCAAGCACAGCAGAACCACATACTGCTTTTTTCATTCTGTGACTGACCATCAAACATATCCTTTCTTGCACCATCACATTTTTCAGTTAAAAAGGCTGGCAAGCATAAACCCAGATTAAATTCTTACTTTGCATCAAACAACACCAAACCACAAAGTTAGATCATAGATCTTGGCAACACATGTTACATTACAGTCATCATCTTTGGAGAGCAAACCCCCTATTTGAATGCCCACTAGAGGAATGGTCTGAGGTTGGGGTTTGGATACAGGGATCATTATTCATTATAAATGTAAGTATTGTTAATGTATATGTATATTTTTGTTTAGATTTAATTATCAAATGCACAGAAAGAAAGCCTTTTAATCTTTCAAATAAAGATCTTAAAATAGACCAAATTGCTGTTTTATAGTTAATGACAGACTCATGTGATCATGCTCTCAGTCCTACTTTATGCTATATTGCAATATTTCCTCCCCCATCCCTTCCCTGCTACTGTGGGCATCTGGTTTCGTTTTGACTTTCTGCTGTTCTCTTTCATTCTGTCTCCCCTGTCAGTGTTCCCTAAGCCCTATCTGCCTCCATTTCATGATTGCTGGTCTGGCTGCCTGCTTTTTCCTCCATCTTCTAACTTTCATTCAAAGTGAAATAGCACACCTTGTATTAACCACCTATCATCAAATCAATTCCCTTCAACAAGGATTTCAACAAGAAGCTTGTACTTCCTTTGTTTGTGTAAGTGGTTTCATGAGTCATTAAACCCACTGGCAAGTTAATATAAGCAGAGGGATTTATAAAAGGCCACTGAACAGAATAGAAGAGAAATCTGCTGTGCTTTGTGGTGCTGGACTTGGCTAATCAGAAGTGGGCCTTTTAAAGCTTATTTGATGTCTCTCTCGGTCTCTCTGCTCTTTTAAAAAGGATGTGAATGCTGGACAAGTTTGTAAAATCCAACTCTATGAATGGAAAATTGGAATCTCACCGAAGATAATAATAAAGCAATTGTAAGATTCTGCTAGGAAAGCAAACAGAATAGTAAAGCCAACCATTACAATTCGTGTGAAAACCAGCAGCAACAGAATCCAATATCTGAGCAGTGAAGTGTTCTAGTCTTGTGGAAAATGTCAACCCAGCATTGGTTTGGCTTTAGCCAAAAACTACACTCCTGCAGTAAAACCCGCTGGCTTAAGAACAAGAGAGACCCTAAAGATTTCAGAGGAGATGAAGGTCATGAGAATAAGAACAGTCTTGCGAATATATTCACCAGGAGGTTTACCCATACACCCACCGCAGTTACACTGTTAAGTGCTACAGTACTCTGCCATAAAATAGCCTGACATATCCTGTGTAATTTATACATCACACTCTATACCATTTGCTAGGCTTGGCAGGGACATGGTATAAATCATAAATGGGAACAAAGTGCCATAACATTATAAGAACCACCTTCAACAGGATGTTTCTCTGTTACCTGTAAATGTTACAAGTACTTCATTCGTTTCACAGATGTACTGTGCATTTGCCACAACCAGGCAGCGTTCCTACAATCTACAATCTTTATAACCTGGTTTCTAACCATTAAAAACAGACATCTCCCAAGTTTCTCTGTTGCTGTAATGTAATTTCACAAGCTGACATCACTATGTAAAAGGCTCTACCAAAATCCAAGAAAATCACTAAATAGAGAGTAATCCAGCGTCAAAAAATCATAAGGATCTGGTACTAGCAGTAGGTCATAGCCTAAATCATAACTAACTTCCAATCTAGAGAGGAATCAAACATTCTAAGTATAAGGGACTGTTTAATTCATTGCAATGCATGCAAATCATGTGGCATCAGTGCAATGCATAACATCTTGCTGATATGGGCCAACAGCTTCAGATAATATTCACATCAACCATCAGAATGGGGAAATGTAATGACTATTGGTGCCAGACGGCTTGGTTTCAGTATTGCTGTAATTGCTACTGATCTGGGATTTTCACACTCAGATTCCTTGAGGTGGATGAGCTACAACAGCAGAAGACCACATTGGGTTTCCACTTCTGTTAGCCAAGAATAGAAAGCTGAGGCTGCAGCGGGCACAGGCTCAAAAGACCTAGATATTTAAAGACTGGAAATAAGTAGCCTGGTCTGATGAATCTTGATTTCTGCTTAGGCACACAAAGGCACAGATATAGTGAGAATTTGTGCTTATCATTGGAACCCTGAATCCATGGAGCCAACCTGCCTTGTGTCAACAGTCCAGGCTGGTGGAGGTGGTGTGATGGTGTGGGGAACGTTTTCCTAGACACTTTGGACTGTTAATACCAATCAATCATCATTTGAATACCACAGCCTGTTCGAGCATTGTTGCTGAATATCTTCTAATGGCTACTTCCAGCATGTTTACACACAATGTCACAAAGCAACAATAGTGTCAAACTAGTTTCTTAAACATGACAATGAGTTCTTCCCTGCCCATCAGTCACTGGACCTGTATCCAGAAGAACATCTTTGGGTGTTAAATATTTAAATTAAATTTTATTGATCAAAATTCTGAATAACACCACAGAGCTAATTTGAGTGAAATAATGCTATATTTTCAACACATTACACTGTATGGAATATATAATGATATTGTATTTCATATTGTATTTATAATGATAATAGTATTTACTACATTCTCAAATTATGGTATCCTGGATTTTATTAATGTTCGCATAATGCTGTCCTGATAGTCATTGCTTCCTTACCATTGTCAGACAATCTCATGTTACATACAGCTCCTACCTTGTGGAAGCTTCCGTGAAAGATCCTCTTAACTTTTTCATTATCAAAGGTAACTTTCTGGAGTTCGCCTCTGGTATCCTTGTTGTAGAATGTGATGACTCTGCTGGAAGCTGAAAACAGAAAAGAAAAAGCTTGGAGAGATAGCCTTGCTCTAGATGCCCAGACAGACATATTTCAAAAGATTTATCTCTTTGGACTCTCTTTGGAAGCATGCCAGACCAACATAGAAATGTTCATACATTCAGTCTGAAAAGCTGTCTTATTACTGTGAGAAATCAATCCAACTATAAACTATACAGCTGAAACACCTCTATAAATGTGTAAACTGTTACTGTTATTTAAAGTTATTGTGTAGGGAGGCTTATCCAGCCATAAACATGCAATATAATGAATAAAGAAAGTGGCACTTACGGTTAAGAGTAAGACCGACTTCAGGGTTGTTACTTTTATCTGAAATCTGCCACAAGTCAAATGCATCCTTGGAGGTATCAGGGAGCAAGCGGAAGAGAAGTATGAGTGTGTATGATGGAGGCAGTCCATCTGGATGGAGTTCCCTTGAAAGGCAAGACATGACATCAATATGAATGACAAAACCAAGAACACATAAAACAGAAAACACATAAGATAATGAGCAAAAGCCTCATGATGTCACACTGTCAAACTGTGAGCTGTGTTTGACTGTGTTAAACCTGTGAGCATATTATCTTTTCAATTTCAGCTGATGATTAAAAGAAAACAGGAGGTAATTTAAAGTCCCATCCCTTGCTATAGTGAATCTGACTCAAATTTAAATGTGGAAATGGAAAACATGTTCCATATTACCAAGAAGGGGAAAAGGGCTTCTATCCTTAAACAACAGGCAACATATTGAAAGTATTTTCCCAATTATCCTCTAAAATTGCACAGTTGTCTACCCCAGCAATTATTCTGGGCATTTAATGTATCAAGCATTGCCCAGAAACTTGGAGCAGCTTTGCAAATACCTAAAGGTTTTTAATAGACCCGGGAAAATTGACTTCCTAAAATATGGGTTTGTAGATTGCACCCATGAAATATTTCGTATGATTGATTTTGTGATTGCATATCCATTCAGTATGTCTTTTCTCCACCTTAGGCTATACAAGAGACTACAGAAAAAGCTTGGCATGTTGAAAAAGTGTACCAAGGAAACCGTAAATATAAAGATTGATGATGATCACTTGGGAACCATTACAGCTTGCAAGAGAAGCAAATGCACACAGTATAGAGCTCATACTTTGTGGGTTGGGAGATGAATGCATCCTTATGAATTCGGTAGGACATGAAACTGTTGAAAGTGCCTGGTTCCATTGACACTCCATTCATGGCAGCGAAGGTTCGGTCAGTGATGTTGAAGGCCTCAAGCATCCTAAAGCCTGGAAAAAAGAAGGTTTAAAACAAATAATAAACACTAACTCAACAAAATTGCCTTGGAGATCAAGAGCAGTGGACAATTCTTCATAATAATTAATATAAAAGTAATGACAAAGTAGTACCTGGTGATGTGAATCCATCCAGATAAATCAAAGGACATGCTATAAGAAAAGAAAATACCCAAACACCCATGTCAGGTCATTCTAATGAGAAAATAAATGAAAACAAAGACATCTTTAAAAAAAAGTCATACTTGATGTTGCTGTTTCACAAATGAATGTAATGAGGTTGTCTTGTATCTTTGCAAATGCATCATAATCATCGACCACAAAGACATGTCTCTCGCTCGGCTTGCTTCCGATGTTCCTCAGTTCATTCATGTCCACATCTGCGACACCCACGACGAACACGCTGAATCCTGCAGGGAGAGAGCATTACCTTCAGAATCTCTTTTACTTATAATTTCTTTACACTGTTTTAAAAATACACTCCTACTGGCAGGTTGTACGGTGTTGGTAACACATCAGCACACTTACCGGATTGTTGCAGTTTGGCAGCACTCTTCTTCACATCATCCTGAGAGCGGCCATCAGTCACAACCACCAGAACCTTTGGAACATTCCTCCTCATACCACTATCTGAGGTGAAGACTTTCTCTCCCACATGCTTCAGAGCAGCGCCTGAAACAAACACAGCACAGTGCTCCTATAAACAGTAGTATAAGTCATAGTACTGAGAACAACCGCATAGGCATGTGAAGAGTACAAAGAATGAATTAGGAAAACTGTTTGGGAACCTACGACATTGTTTTCTTGATGAAGTGATGCGCCAAATAAAATTTCAGATTGAACGTTAAACCAAACAGTGCCAGACAATTATAAAATGTTTAATTTTAGATTTTGTCTTTCAGGGTAACTTTATGAACAAACTACAAAACCAAAGGGTCCTTTAGTTTGTGCCTAGCAAAGGCATACAAGGTCATTCTTTGCCAAAAATGCTCCTTCATGCCAATAATATATATATTTTCAAATTTCTTGGTCATTTCTAGCATAAAAAAGATATGTTAATTAGACTGACTGCACCTTTGTTTGAATCTTTCATTGGAACATTGCAGGTTCAAATCCCTGGACTATCATAAAGTCCTTGGGCCTTAAAGGAGTAAAGACTTCTAAAACTGAAAGTCCTCTTTAAAATTGAAGTTGTTTTAGATAAAAGCATCTGCTGAATACATAAAGGTTATGTTGTGTATTTATGGTTAGCCCAGACAGTAACCTGTTTTGGTGTTTCCTCCTCTGTAGTTGACCATCTGCACTGCAGACAGAGCCATTCCCTTGTCATGGTATGTGTTCAACTTGAATTCTGTCTTGGCATCATCACTGTACTGCACAAAGGACACCTGTTTTCAGAGAGAAAAACGTCAATTTTCCACCGCAAGCTTGGACAGCACTTAATAACCAAGTTTGCATGAAAGAGTTCTATGCACACACTGTAAATTCTGAAGTTGCTGTCAGCTTGGTTACCTGCATGCCTTCATGACTGATGACATCAAATGCTCCAATCATGCTGAACACAAATTGGAGCACTTTACTAAAGCTCTCATCTCCAATACTCCAAGATCCATCAATGAGTAACACCAGGTCAGCTTTAGCTCCTTTGCACACTGAATTGTGTAAAGAATATGCAGTGTATTATAAAAAGAAAAAAAAAAAACAGACATTATATGCAATAAGCTCATCAAGAAAATTTAAATAAAGGGTATCGTTCTTACCCTCCTGAGCAGCAGGAATAGTAGGAAGTGGAGGAGGTGTTGGTGGCAGTGTTGGAGCTACAGTGGGCTTCACAACTAAAAAAATATCAAATGGTTAATAGATATGATATACAGTAAATGAACATGGTTAAATGTCTACTCAAGCCTACTTACGAGTGCGCTCTTTAGTACTGACTCCAGGTCCCTCCAGATTCGGTGTCTGAGTGTATACGGTGGCATTGTACAATGCATCTGGGCTCAGGCCATCAAAACAATACTGATTCTGTGCAGCTGTAATGGTGACCTCCTGAGCCCCACGGTTAGAGGCTGAGGGGAGAAAAGCAAAAGAGGGTGAAATACTGAAATATTTCAAGTGGAAACAAACAAGCAAACAAAAAATGAAAAAATCTGGACATAGCTTGGATACATTAATATGTAGAACTCACGGTCAAAGGGGTTCACTTTTAATCTGTAAGATGTAGCAGCTCGATGTGGAGACCATCTTAGGCAGAAAGAGTCATAACCCACGTTATATGTTGTAAGGTCAGTGACATTCAGGTACACTGGGAGGGAAAGGAAAAGTTGAAATTCTGTTAATAGGAATATTGTGATATTTTTCATCCCAAAGTCATATTTATGTGCTATAAGGTACACGTACAGGTCGTGCCCTGGCCTACAAGAGGGCCACTCATGCCAGCATCATACTGCGCAAAGACCTTCACATCATAAGTAGTGCCAGGCTCGAGGTTGTGAAGGATTTGTGTGTTCACATCTCCAACGAACATCTCCTGAGTCCTATCAGTACCTTTACCAAAAACAGAAACATTCTTTAGTTTGTCATTAACAGGAAAATGTGATCACAATTGTGACAGCAAAAGTGGACACAGAATTTGCATACCCTCTGGAGTGTAGGTGAGCCGGTAGCCATTAACTTTGGCAGGTGCCGCGTCCCATGAAACACGGAAACGCGTGTACCATTCATCTGACACACGCAAGTTACGTGGCTCCAGAAGTCCCACTGTGGGTAAGACACAAAAGAACCAGACTGAAAAACCAAACTGGATCTGGCAGACAGCTGTTGTAAACATTGGTATTTTATTTTTTCTGTATTTCAGTCTGTGGTTAATGATTTACTGTGTTTATCCCTTCTGAAACCTATGATATCTTGTATTTACTTTTCAAGGCATATTGGATATGTTCTGTTATATATATAAATGCCTGTCTTTGTGTGTGTGTGTGTGTGTGTGTTTGTGTGTGTATGTTTTCAAGTTATTACAAGTGTGTCCATCTCCAGAAAGATCTCCTCCAGGACCATCCTGGTAAACAGCCATCACGTTGATCCTATATGGTGTGTTTGGCTGAAGGTTCTGCAATATGACGTTGTTTCTGTTGCCAGGAACACTTGTCTATAAATAAAATAACATATGAGAATGTTGTTTTAGGGAAAAAAGGAAGTTTATGTTCCAACTTGTTACAGACTACATACTGCATTCTGACTTACAAACTCCTCAATGGGGTCCCCAGTGGTTGGTGCATAGCTGATGCGGTACTGTTGCACTGGTCCTGCTGCATGCTCCCAGCTGACACTCAGAGTGTTTGTGGTGGGGTCATAGACACGCATGTTCCTGGGAGCACTCCGTGGCACTATGACAAGAATAATTCATCACACTGTGCTTAAATCTGTGGATAGACATTGTTCAGGTCACTGAATAAGCAGATCAAGACAAGGACTAACATGTTTTGCCATTGTCTTCCACTGCAGAGCCTTCTCCATCATCATAGAGTGCAACCACAGCAACAGAGTACTCAGTGTCTGGGAGTAGCTGCTCCAACAAGGCAGTATGGGTATTCCCTGGAACATGGACCTACAAGACAGAAAACACTTTGGCTTATCATGGGTGAAAGAGTAGTACCTTTACCTGCAACTATACAAATTTATATGCTAAGAATAAACACAAAATTTTACAAGAGTATCATAGCAACAAAAAAAATGCCCAACCTTATGTCAACATGCATCTTATGCAAAGAATATATCGGACACAAGCTTTCCCACTCTCAATAAGAAAAGGCTCAAAGATCTCGAACCTCCCAAAACAAACAAACACTGCCTTACCTTTCACTAACATTTTACTAACCTACCTCAGTGTGTTAGTTATTACCCCAAATCCCATTCAACAGCAGAATAATTTCTGAGGTACTTACAGTGTTCATTTAAGACTATGGCAATAAAATCTGTTTGTGTTAACTGAAATAGCTGTTTTTTCTTACTAACATCTGTCTGCTGCTTAATATGTTTTCTCTTATGTAACCATTGCAAAGTGAAAAATTATGGCTTTATTATGTTAACATCAAGGCCAGTGTGGTTAAAGAGGCTAAAAAGTTAACATAAGCCACACTGGAGTTTCATAGTAAGCAACATCGGTTTTTAACGAAGCCATCATTTTCATATGCACACAGCTTCACGGCTACTTACATATAGCCCTGATTGGAGGCAATTACCCTGCCCAAACTCAATCGTAAAACATCCTGGGCATCACCTAAACAACTGTTTAAACACACACTATATACACATAAGGTGTGGTCTTTTCAACCTGGCATAGTTGTCTTAAACCTGTAAGTAAAGCAGAATTTTATTAATCCAAAGTAAAATCCAATATGTTATATTAGAGTAAAGCAACTTGCCTTTACCATTTTAAAATGGTTTCATGTTCATTTCAGCCGGTTTCAGTTGGACTTTCGCAATTTCCACATGAAGCCAGTTAGCAACAACACCAGGTACCAATTGAAGCCAATTTAAATTTCCCATCCAGCTGGAACCTTTACATTTGTAAGATGTGGTTTCTCCTGGAATGCTCCAGAGAGATTTAAAATGGCCATATGCTGGAAATCCGGAGTAATTCCAAAGAACTTGTGGTATAAATGTTATACTACTGCTACTACTGTATTTATCACTGGTGATACCACAGTGCAAATGCATCTCTGGACTGTAACTTTTAATTTCTCTAAACTATCTAATTTTTGACAGAATTCAAAAAAAAAATTATATATTATATACAGTCTT
>JAOTRN010000002.1:11509029-11536714 GCA_028566695.1 Bagroides melapterus
GGTTATGGAAATGGGTTTATAGTTTTTATACTTTAAAATGAATTTCTGAACTTATTTTCATACAAATATCTTGCTCACTGACTTCACCCAGTAGGGGCATTAATTAATCTTACAAAACATCAAGTGGAAAACATCATGTGAGACAGGAAATCCAAATGAATACTAACAGTTTCCATTAGACTAAGCTGACAAGCTGTTAACTATTGCAGCTTAGTCTCTTTTTCTATCATGTTAATTATAACAATTCTGAGAATGTACAATAGATCAGAAAAATATTTGGTAATCGTTAGTTATCCTGATATGATTTTAAATGTCAATATATGATTGCAAAAATTAATCGATAAAACATATGTAAACGAATATGGGATGTTCATGTAAATTACAGTATATACAAATTTTACACTTATGCACAGGTTCAGCTACTTTACACTCCTACTTCCTCAAGTCATCTACCAGAATGGTATTTTTACTTTAGTAAAGATTTTACACTAGTATGACAGTTGGATACAATATTCCACACATAACCATGAGTGATTGCTGAGGGGAAATTAAGCTCCAGACATCAGCCAAACTATTCTCTGGCAGTGTAGCTAAGATCCACTGTGTAATAACTCAGGATCAGTGACCTCCCCTTCGATGAAAGGGATTCATTTGGTTTCCCTAAGTCTGTTGAATTACACATGAAGTAAAAGCTCTCACGCCTCTGTTTAATCTGGCAACCATTCACTAACCCAATGTCTCACTGACATTAATTAACCTTTTTTTAACAAAGGACCTGATGTTGTCGATGTTTCAGTAAAATGGTAATAGATGGTGAATTTATTGTAAAATAAATGCAACAATGAGAAATGTTAAAATTTTCTGAAAGCTTATTGTGTCAGTTTTTGTCATATATATTCCGGAAAGTTATGGAAAGCTGGCTAAATAGTGAGAAAAATAGTTCTTTTTTAAAATAATTCTCCTTTATGATCTCTCAGGTAAGAGATGCATGGATTTTCATAATGTATTTTATTCCCCTAAATAAATATATTTTGCAGTTCTTATTTGTGTGTTAAATTAAGATAATAACTCTCTAAGGAATTTTAGAATTCCTTTTGTCTTCCTTAAGGTCATGTGAAACTGTAAAAACATGACCTCCACAGCTGTCTTAAGTGTGATAACATGCAGAGATTTCTACATTCATTTCATTTACTGTAAAATCGCATATGTGGTATATTCTGACTCACCGACTGAGAGGGACGAGTTCCTGTCAGAGGAGAGTAGACTACCCTGTACTGCTGGACATCACCTGAAGCAGGTTCCCAGCGCACATTCAGTGTGTTTGTAGAGGGGTTGAAAACCTTGATATTCCTGGCAGGTGAGCGTACCACTAATTAAAATAAAAAAAATATATATATATGTGTGTATATATATAGTTTCAGCTGTCATTATTAAGAATTATATCAAATAAAAGCGTAAAAGCATAAAAGCTTACAGATATTTGAAGAAAAAGTCCAAAAAGAGAAAACATAGCATTTAAAAGTGGTATGAAAACATTTGCTAATGTGTAACTTAAACCAGATGCCAGCAGAATTTGTGTTATTCAGTTCTACCACATTAAAGAAAACTGTGCTGAAATCTGGCAATGACAGTGGTGCATTTAGAAACACAGCAAAATGATTAGTATGAATAATAAACACAATCAAACAGTTCCCTATCATTAACACAAAAGCATTTGGAGACCTCAGGTTTCCTTTGTGTTGATTGGTTTAACTGATGACACGTCTATAAAAAAGTGTACATGAGTAAATTCTTTGCACTAAATAAATAATTCCACGCTACTGAAATTGTAACTACAACACTTAATGTTAAGATTGAAGACTCAAGGACTGAAGACAAGCACAAAAAGAAAAGCCCAACATAAATGTATAAGGGAAAAAGAGCAGGGAACATTAAAAGAATGAGAGCCATCCTTCAGGTTGTAGACAGCAGCTTTTTTTTGGGTTTGCATCTCCCTGGGATTTCCATTTAGAGAAGGAGATTACTCATGGATTGTCCAAAGGCCTGCACAGTCACTAGAAGTTATTACAGTCCATAAACTGGGATTCATTACATCCCACCCTGAGACTCATACAATGGAGGGCCAACACATGAAAATTTCTTTAGCAGTGATCAGAATTCGGCGAAGCAGTTTGACTTTAGGGGTTACATAACCAGAACAATCATGTTGGACTAAAGAAAGGCTAACATGCTAAATTATTCTGTTTCTAAGAAAGTAAAGCTGGAAGAGCTTTAGAGACTCACATGTCTTTCCATTTTCAGTCAGGCGTTTGCCCTCGCCAGCTGCATATACTGGAACCACAGTGACTGCATACACAGTGTCCGATTGTAGATTCTTCAAGACAGTGCTAAAAGTGGTTCCAGAGACTTGGACCTGAGAAAAACAAAAGAAAAAATAAGAACATAAACATAAACAGCCTTATTTGCTATTTGTTCCTTCTAATCTCACAAAGATATTCATGATTGTAAAACGAAGATGCTGGAATGACAGTATGTTTTTTGATTTAAAAAGAGTTATACTTTAAATATGCGATAAAAGAGGCACTGTGAGTATATACCATGTCCTCTGGTCCCCCTGGCACAGCATTATAGAAGATCCTGTACTGGCGCACAATACCCTCAGCTGGCTCCCACAACACATTCAGAGAGCTGGTGGTGGGATCAATGACTTGAAGATGTCGCACTCCTCCTAGGGCCACTAAGAAAACCAAGATTCAATATGTTTTCCTGTTATATTATAATTTACACATTACCAATTACAACTGAGTGCAAAAATATAGCCATTAATATTGTCCATTTAGACAATGCAGGTAACTTACATGTCTTTCCTTCACCAGATATGTCTTTCTCCTCTTTGGATGGATACACAGCTGCCACAGTGATGGAGTAGGGAGTGTCAGGAGTCAGCTTCTGCAGATTAATTGTGTTCTTCTTCCCACCAATCTGAGTCTGTATGGGAAACCAAGACAACCACCTGAAAAAACAGCTTCTCGGATAACCATCCATTTGTTTAAGAGATGGAGTAGAACATCCTATTTGGTGGGAAGGTTTTATTTAGTTTATTTATTTATTCAGGGTGTTTAGAGATCTTTAAGCAACCTTGGAAGAGTCAGCTTGCCCCAGATGGGGCTAGAAGTTTGAGATGGTGCCTTCTCTCCATAAGCAATGGTAGCTGTTAACTGTGCATAAGAGGCTACACTAAAGGAAACTACAAAAATTATTTAAACATTTAAGCCTCTATAAAAACTAAACTGATTTTGTTTGCCAATGATCTATTTGGACCTGAGACAGACAGTAAGAAACGTTTCACAAGATCCAACAGCCCTGCTAAGGTCATTTTGGATGGTAGGCTCTTCCCTTATCCCCTTATCGACTACTCCTCTGCACTTTGGATAGCTTAGGAATTCTCACAACTGCCCACACATACACATGATCATCTGCTTCAATAAAAACTGGCTGCTCACAAAACTACTGACTGGGTCAATCTAATATAGTCAGCTGGCTTCTGCGTCTCTGATGATCAATTTACAGCATTGTATTTTTCTTGCTTCGGATTGCAACTGACTATTTACTAGTTTAGCGTAACAAATTTCCTCTCATTTTAAAACTGCATTTCAGTCTAAACTCAACAGAAATTCTAAATGATCATGTTTTGAACAGAGAAAATTCTATAATTTTCCACAGAACACCTATCTTCTACTGGTCCACTACAGAAATTCTAACTGCTTCAATACAAATGGGTATAATGAACCTGCAGCTATGTAACATTAAATCACACTTGAATTCTTCAAGAGGTTTGATGACAAAACTGTCTACTGTGAATGTTACCTACCGCAGTTTTAAACTATGTGAGGCCACCGCATTCCTCCCAAAGCTTTAAACCCTTGACAGCTGATAAAATCATTATGACAGATTCTGGACAGTGTTTCAGATCATCAGCCATGAGAAAAGCCATGAACACAGATTTTTATTTTTATTTAAAGCCACTACATCTGTCCTATGTTGTATACACATGTATGTTATTTTATTAGTGTGTGCTTGGTTTTACAAATGGCACGCTCTCATTTGTCATAAATGATTCTAAAATAAAATAATCAGATGATTTAAAAGATGATTTACCGACTGCGGCCTGCCTCCTGCGGTAGGCACATATGTGATCCTGTAGTTCTGGACTTTGCCAGGGGCATGATCCCATTTCACCGTCAGAGACGTAGTAGTGGCGTTAAATACCTGCAGATTCTGAGGGGGACCGCTGGGAGCTGTGGAAGCAAAGAGTCAGATTTGTTTTGTCATGTCATGATTATCACAGTCTTGCTAATGCAAGATCAAAATACTTACCAGGTGTAACTATTCTGGATACTAACGGAAGTGGAGAGAAGGGGAGAATGGGAGATAAAAAAAAAATTTAATTCAACTGAAAAAATGGGTTTAATATTTATTGAATTAAAAGAATGCTATACATGTTTTGTATATTTGCATCACCCAAAAAATTAATACAAATTTCGTACATGTACGCTGGCTTCCAATGAGGTCCTCACTCTCAGATTCATCAGGGTAGATAGCAGTAACTGAAACATCATACAGTGTGTCTGATTCTAAGTTCTCCAAGAGATGACTGGTATCCTCAGCATTCAAGATATCCTAAAGACAACCAATGCATTTAAAATGTGACTTGTCATATGTTGAACAACACACACAATGTCAATTCTTCAGTTTCTCTCATCTTAAGTCCATACATATGCGTAGTTGCTCTCTCCTGACTTTGTCCAGCCGATGCGGTAGAGGGCTACATCAGGGGCTCCATGCTCCCAATGAGCAATAAAACTAGTTAGTGTCACGTCAGAGAACCTCAGATTCTTTGGTGCTGGTACAACATCTATTATGTTGAGGGCAAAGAAAAAAATGAATTCACATACAAGAAGAAGAAATAAATGCTGATTAATCAATTTGATATCATTGACCATAATCATTATCACAAAGGCAAATATTGTCCAAATCATGTTCCAGCTATAAGTTTTATAATTCCACAATCTATATATAGTAGTGAGTCCACTCCTGATATTTTTACTTTACTCTATTACTGACACATACATTTTGTTCTAGGTAGAATTGCAACAATCTTTTAATCTGTCTACAAAGTGAATCATACTGTGTATTGTTAGTAAGCTATATATTTAGTCTATGCTGAAATGTTAATTGTTTCCAGTGTTTAGTGTTTCTAAGTAACTGTCATTATCACATCTAGTTTTGACATTAAGAGAAGCTTAATCCATGAAACTCTACAAAATTTGCACTTATAATTAACATGTAATCTCAGAAAATAACAATATTAATACCAGTATATTTTAATATATTGTTTATTATCAACTGTCTTGTAAACAATTCGCAGTTGAGATTGCTAATTGAATGTGAATAAATATTATTTATGTATATGTATTTATATACATAAACATTTCTCTGATATGCAAATGAATATTTAATGATTCATGGTTCACACTGAAGTAAACAATGAAAAAACGGTTCCATTAATTTTGACATTTACTCTTTTTAATTGAAACCTTAATAGGGCATTAATCTTTAATATGGTAAAATCCTGAGTATATTACTAGGCAGTCACCTGTGGTGGCCTGATTAAGCATCGGGTTTCCAGTTCCAGAGTCATAAACTGCTGTAACAGCCACGTCATATTCTGTTTGAGACTTTAGATTCTCCAGGCTCTGTGTTGTCACATCTCCATCCACTTCAAGCTGCATATAAAGAGATTATAAAACCAGAAATGAGATTTTTTTTTTTTAATTTACTGATTTACTGTGGATTAAACGAGTCTATATGCCCTGGTTAAAACTGCAGGGTTTTATCTAAAAAAAAATTAAACTATAATAAGTCATGATAGATGCTGAATGTGACATGGTCACTGACAAAATTCACAAAATGAAAAACAAGTAGAGAAATTTGAAAAAGAAAACTTTTCAAGTCATGCCCCAGTTTCTGAGCTCTGGGGTCTGACTAGACTTATCCCAAACAATTATGTTCTGAAGCCATTTCTTTGTTGACTTAGATTTGTGCTTTGGGTCATTATTGTGCTGGGAGGCAACATTTTTCATCATCTTCAGCTGTCCGAAAGAGATCTGAAGGATTTTCTTTGCCAAGATATTTGGAGCTATCAATAATTCTCTCAATCGTGGCTCGAGTCCCAATTCCAGCTGAAGATGCTGCCACCACCATGTTTCACTGTGAGTATTTGCTTTGTTTGGTGAATTGCATAGCTGTATTGTTTTTGCATATCTTTTAGAAGTATGCCCAAATAGTTCTACATTGGTTTCATCAAACATAACACATTTTGCCACATGGTTTGGGATTATTTATGCATATTTTTCCCCATGAGAACAAATTGTATAGCCACCATGGCCAATATCCCAGACATTTAAAGAATATGAGACGTTGTCACATTTAGGGAATGACCTCATATTCCTCCAGCCACCATAATGTTGCCACAGCCTCCCTGATTACTTTTCTTTTTCACTTTGTCAATTATGGATAGACATACTGTTCTTTGTAAAGTCACCAAGGCATCTTCATGGTGTTCCAGTGTACATCTAATGCTTTGGAAATCTTTTTGTACCCCTCACCTGATCACTACATTTTTATATCTGTCATATTGACCATCTACACACAGAATGAGAAACAGGGTCTAAATAATTCAAAAGATCTGCACATAAATGCACACAAAAATCTTGCTGAGAAACCAGGACAAATAATTTCTTTGAAAATTTTAATCAAATGAATCCTGGATCCTGCCTGGCTTGGAAGGTGCACTTCCTGCAAAATAGTTTATCCAGACTCTGCTGCTTTTTGCAGGACATCGGCCTGAAAGAGGATGTTTACTTTTCATTCCAGTATTAAGAAGTAGCACCACGCACTGATTTATACTTCACGTTATAGTTTCTCTGGCAGCATGACAAAAAAAGTACAGCAGTAAAATGAAAAATGAAAAAAGCAGGGTAGTTTTGACTGCGACATGGTTGTTACGTGCCAATCACAAAACCACAGACTTCCATCCTTGTCTGCTGTCTCTACTTTCTGGCAGACATTTGACCCTCAATGTCCCTGCCTTAAGCCCCAGAAGCCAAGGCTCTCAGCAGCTGCTTCCATTACGTTGCATAACACATGTGATGGGACAATAAGTTAAGTGACTCATATTCATCAGTGAACATCTCCTTTTTTGGTAGTCTGGCTGGTGTTCTGAATAAACAAATGCTTACCATTCCAGATGACACACTGATGCAGCAAATGTATGGGCAATGACACATTTGGCCACAAAGTGTGTTAGATATTGTAAAATCTAGACTCCTTACATAGGCTACATACTCAGGATCCCCCCAGCCTTATATAATATGTAAATAATGTTTGCACTTAGTATGTATGCCTGTCTCCAACAACTGTTAAGTGCTTTATGTTGTTAAGTGTTTTATGTGGGTCTGTACTGGAGAGCCACAAACAGCCGGAATCCAATTCCTTGTGTGTGTAAACATATTTTGTTGTATTTTACAACAAAAAAAGTGTAGGTAATCATCTTAACGGTACATTAGCAATTGAATGTCAGCAATTTCTTTCAGAGTACAATGTAAAATATCAAACTCTGTCACATGACGGCACAGCTAGCTATTATGTTTTATTATCGCCAGCTCTACATACTGCTTTGGTTGCATACTGGGTTTAATTTCATAATTTTATGGTGAAATAATACACTTTTGTAATAAGGGTAATGTTAACTAGTCATATTTGTTTCAGTCAGATTGGGATATTTTGTAGACTGCAAAATTAAATTATTTTAATTATTTTTTTTTTTTTTTATTTTAATTGGTATCAATTAGCACATTTTGGTTTTACGAATTGATTTTACGAATGAACAAACAATGTTATGTGGCCAATCAATTCTATAGAAATTAACTGCTAACTCTAGCATTAATCAATATGCAGTACATTATGAAGTACCTTTGTATAATATGATGTAAACTATGCAACAGTATATTTTTGACAAACACCAGATTTTTGTGCTGCTTTTGCTGATATTTCACACTATATTCACCTCATTCTTGCAGACCAAAATCTACAGTTATTGAGCATCAATTATTCCTGAGTAAATTGTTTTAAAGAGTCTCTCTATCATCATGATCAGATATCAGTTGGGGTGATGGGTGATAAGCTCACCTCTGTACTCTCGCCTTCCTCAGGTTTATAAGTAATTATGTATTTGCGTACAAGCCCATGTGCGGCGTCCCAGTTCAGAAGCATGCTGCTATGAGTTACATCTCTTATAGTCAGCTCACCGGGTGGAGGCAGTGGCACTGCAAGTTGGCAAAAGATAAACACAAACAAACAAGCAATGAGAATCTCAAAACCATGCCAAGCATCCCTTGGAGCTTGGAGCTAGCATGCTCTAGCGCCACCTACGGGTCACCCCTTGATCAGTGAGAGTAGAGCTGGTCGTTTCGCCTTTCAGGGCGAGGAGTGTGATGCTGTACGCTGTGTTGGGGAGAAGCTTCTTCAGCTGGACATCATGGATCTTGGCTTTCACACGCATCTGTGAAATTTAACCATATCAACAGTGAAAGCAGTGATTGCTATGGAATTAATCCAGGAGAATCAGGTGTAATAAAATGCATTCCTGGTGGACCATAACATTACAATATGTGTGTGTGTGGTGTTCTTTCTAACCAAGGACATCAGTAACATCAAAAGCTACAAGGATATTGCCTTCGAAATCTTGAGGTTGTTCTGTGTATAAAGAAGGAGGGTATGTCCTTGGATTTTTAAATGTAACTAGACATAGCATCCGGAACTGCCTTAGATAAAGACCTATATTAGATAAATACCTAAATGCTAACATTAAGCCTGATTCTACCTCAACCATAGATTTCACTTTCTTTAATCTAGATAAAAAAAAAGGAAATCTGCTCTGTTGATGTGGGGATTTAGTGAATAGTACTAGGTAAGAGTACTGCTTCCATAGCCTTTGATGTAATGAAAGCACATATTCAAGAGCTACTGTATGTCCTGACTGTTGTGCTGTAGTAGGGTAGATTATCTGAAGCACGGATCATACCTCTCTTTTGGTGGTTGGTTCAGTGGCATTTATAGCTGAGTATTGCAATTTGTAGCCTGTAGCTCCTTCAATTTTCTCCCATTTCACGTTCAAGGTGGTGGAGCCCACTTTGTAGATGGTCAATCTCCTTTTAGTATTTAGGGGCACTACAGAGGGGAACACATCTTTTCTCTTTTTCTATAGATCCTTTGTCCCTGTCTATCTAAACCCTGAAGCTGGCAGACGGCACAGCTGGACCAAGGCACACATACTGCATGATGGTTACATGGATGACAGTGAATGGATGACAAAGAGGATGACAGATGAATGGCGGTGAATTTTACATACTTAAATGATGGACAATGAATGATGATGAAGGCCAAACGTAGCACGCATTAATACCACATTGATATGGCAACATTGCTGCACAGGCTGAACACTGGTATATAAACACAACAGCAATCAAACACTTAAGGCAAGAAAAAAACAATGACACATTTTTGGACCATGCAGCATCATGCTGTGTATATTGACATTCAATGCTCTGTGAAGGGAATTATGAAGGTTAGGTTAGGCTTAAGTTCAAAATATCAAGCATTACACAAAAACAGCTTAAAAGCAACATCCACATTCCACTGCACAACTTTTCATAACATTTTCTATTCTAAACAATTTAAAATGTTGCTCTAGCAAACCCTTATGGAAAGTCGTATGATATAATTCCTAACAGATTACATAGTTTACATCAAAATATATCCAAATATGTCATTGTGACACTGTGATCAGATCACTGATCGCTTTTCATATAAATTTGGATTATGCATTTTCAACAATTCTAGATTTTTTTAATATCAAGGTAAACTTTAGCTCATAGTCTCTTTGCTATGGCTCTACAGTAAAAGTAGCACTAAAGCAACCGATTTGCTATAGCAACAAACACTGGTTCACATTTAATTATTAAAAAATAGGAAATCTATGCCAAAGCCTCAACAATAATTCCAATTGAGAGAGTTGGCCTACAAAGATAAACACCAGAGTACAAAAGATTAAGTAAATTGCAGTTTACATTGTCATAGATCCATTTTTATAATAATAAAACTTTGGCTGAGGCTTTGGCCGAGTTGTTTTCAAAAGCCATTTGTGGTAGAACTGAAGTTGGCCCTTACATGTGGTTTCTGTGCCGCTCAGGGGTTCGCTGCTGTCTTCTCCAGCCACAGCAAAAACATTCACTGAGTATTCGGTCAACGGATCGAGACCTTCCAGCACCACTGTGTTCACATTTCCATCCACAAACAACTAGAAAAGGTTACACAACAGGATTTCAATTTATAAATGTGTATAATGAGATTAAGTAACATAAATCAATTTCTTTACTTTATTAAAACTCCTGTTTTAGCTGGCAGTAGAAGTAACACTGGCCCATAAGGCTTGCCCATTTGAGGAGGTAAGTATTACACCAAAAAACAACACATATAAAACAATATGGGAATTCCCAGACCTCCCTTGTAAACTTGTGTACTAATCTGAGTAATGGCTTTGGTCACGCATCATTACACTTCATTTAAAGCTGATATTTAGTGAACTCAAACCCAGTGATTCAATTTAAAGTCAGTGAGTCAGGGTGAGATTCGAAATACTTTAACTTGTCTCTCTGCACCGACGCCAGCTATGACCAGCCAAACTATTTTGAGATGAAGGATACATTCTTTCTTTTCTGAGAAAGACAGATGTACTCAACACTTTATAATAAAAACATCTCAGTAAGGTAGGATTATTTTGAGCTGTAGATTTTCCGTGGAGATTAATATATTACCTGTTGAGGCTGTCCTCCAGAGACTCGAGCATACTCAACACGGTACTTCTCAACAACGTCCTCAGGGCCATTCCAGGTGGTACGGAATGAGTGGTAGGTCACATCAGAGGTCACCAGGTCAGTCGGTGCCCCTAGTCCTCCTGAAAAGGGTAATGATGACATTTGAGACTTGTTTAAATACAATAAGGGAAAAGTTTTCCCTACTTGTCTAACATCTTTGACTAATTTAGGATAGAGTCGAAAATAAAGTATGTTATTATCTCAGTTGCCCATGAGGCTTAAGCCACATTTAGCATGAGCGAGCCTATAAGCTATCCTCATGAGATATTTGGATGTATTACATTCGCCCAGATTCCCCCTATTTTATTCTACTATTTCTACAGCTGGATGGAATATCAACAATTCTCCCCCATTTCTTTATCTTCATCTACATCACACAAAACTACCTATTTAGCCACAAGGGCCACGAGACCAAAAAAAACCAAAAGATTTTTGTGCCATAACATAGATTAATAATGTTGATAATTCAAATGTCCTTTAAGTTACCTGGACCTTTGACACTTGAACACAGGTTATTTGTCAGATCGTCAACAATGTCCAACAGAAAGGAGAAATCCAGCACATTGTACATGTGGATTTCATCAGGATCAGAGGCAATGGCACGCAACTCATTCTCATCAGCATTCTTCACACCTACACACCAAAACAAGTGAAGAATATAAGTTCCTTTTTTGTAGCAGCCAATTAATATACAAGCCAAAGGAATAATCAGATGAAACAGATGGTTATAATCCTTGCTTGAACATCTGTTAAAGGTGGTAAATACACAAACCTGAATTAAACTCAAAATTGTAATGTTTTTTAATGAACCTAATAAAAGTACTTATATATTAATGCTGTATTTCGATAGCAGAGGTTTACTCACCAATTGCGTAGAGCTCAATGCCGTTGTCACGCAAATTTTGAGAGTTGGCAATAATGTCGTCCTGTGATTTGCCATCAGTGACGAGGACTCCAATTTTACGGGAGTTTGGACGCATGCCCACATTAGCTTTAAAATTGTTCTGCAGGATGTAATTCAAAGCAAGACCTGGAGAAAAAGCAGAATACTGGCCATAATAACAATAGCTAGACCTCAGCATATATACAGTTTTCATAACCTCTTAGCTCTGGCAAATAAATAAATAAAATAAAAAATTGGAATGCAGGTTTAAAAATACCTGTCATAGTGTTTCCTCCTTTGTAAGGCAAGTTGGCTACAGCCTCCAGTAGTGATTCTCGAGTTCTATGTGCATTCAGATGCCACTCAGTCTTTGGATCTCCACTATACTGGGCCAAACCTGTATACAGAAATGAATACAATCTCCCATACCAGCCTCCGGGTACAGAGACAAATCTACAGCTTGACAAAAGATACCCTTACCAATCTGGACACGGTCTGGGCCAATATCAAAGACGCCCACCATGCGACCAATGAATGCCCTGATCGTCTTGAAATTCAGACGTCCTATACTCCAGGAGCCATCAACCAGCAGGACAATATCAGCCTGGGCAGTTGTTTTGCACATTACATCTAACCAAGCAGAGGAGATAAAAATTAGAATATGAATATTCAAAGGTGGTGTTGTAGCTATATTGTAAACTTTGTTCAGAAGCTGCTTAGGAAAGAGAAAATGTGATGAGGAAGGAGAAAAAACACACAAAACAATGGGGTTTGGGACACCAAAAAAGATGAGACCAGCAATATAAATAGTTGTTTATTGACATTTCTTGTATATTAGAAATTCATCTGATACATTATTTAACAATGACACATAAAACTAACAATAAATTATAAGTTTAACATTAACAAATTGTGTAGTCTCCATAATGAGGAGCAAAACCTCTGTGATCTTCAAGAGTTACTTTTCATTCCCCAGTCCGCACCTCATTTCCACTTCTGTAAAGAGACCTGAATGTTGTTCCACTGGCGTGAAACTTTCCCTGCTCAGGAGGAACACAGCTGCATTGAGCTCAAAAAAATAAAAAATAAAAAAACAAGCTCAAACTGAAACTACAATGCAACAACTTTTTTTTATAATCTCTGAGAAAGGCCATATCCATGGGATAGGAAGGTCTAATATTTCAAAGTCTTTTTAAAGGGTCTAAACAGCTTTCTTGAGAAATAGATCAAACAGAAATAAAGAAAATGATCAAAGCCTATTAAACAAAACAGATGTTCCCACCTTTAGCAAAAAAGACATGCTGCTTTCTGTATAGACACATTAAATGTGCACATCCAGTATATGATCTACAATATTTATGGTTCTTTTTGTTCTAAATGCATGATGATAATTATAAGTTATTTTTAAGTTATATATTATGCCGTTATCTGAAAGTGATGACAGACCATTTCTTTAAACTAAATAATGAGATGTTGGCATTTGAGCAGTCCAGGTATTGATGAACTCCCTTGAGTGCTTTAAGGTTACTCAGGAATTTTAGCATGTGCAAACACATGGCCTGCTTTTATCTCCTTCTGACAGCACATAATTTAAATACCACATAATCTGTTCAACAGCACCAGTAGGCATATCAAAACTGTCCTGCTCCTTATTTTTTTACATGCTGATACCTTTGGGCTGATGTCTGTTACTAAAAGAGATTTCCATGAATATATTTGTGTGACTAAAGCTGAAAGCAGGTCCTTACAGAATCTATTGCTTTGAAAACCTAATGTAAAGTGTGAATTTCTCCTTTCTTCATTGCTTGTACTTTTCTCTAGCCTCACACCTCGCACATGTTCATTATTATCTTATTATGACCTCTGTGGCATTCGGAATATCAAATATCAAGCTAAGTGTGATTTCAAAGAAAATGCCTCAGTCTTATCTTTGTCTACAGATCCTGCAACAGCTCAGTTACTGGATCTGCTCCCAATTAGGAGCAGCATTCCACACTCAGGTCATCAATCTGAGCTCAGAACCTTCAAGTGCACACAGATTTCTTCTTACACACACTAGATCATGTTTAGACTGAAAACTGAGCAGGCAAGGTTGTGTCATATCCACTCATAAACCAGACACCATCTGATATGAAGTCGCCGGGTGGAATAATCATTAAATTCAAGTCTTTTGTGAAAGAGTTAGTCATGTCCATCTGTCTGTGTGCTGACAGCCTTCCTAAAAGAAAGACTTTTAGACAATTTATGCATAATGCGTATATCACACCACTGATTGCCATTACCCCGATGATATTTATACCCACATGCAAATGCTGCAAGAAATCCAAATTTCTGCTGATTCTAAAATGTAGCCTTCTGCTGCTTCCATGCATCAGTGATCATGTTTAATATGAGTGGCTCAGAAAGTCACACTACCTGGAGCTTGAACCAGAGGAGTAGAAGGCTCTTCAAATAGAGTGGTCTTTTCTTCTCCAGCCAAGGGCATACTCTCTCCACCATCAAACACACCAAACACATTTACACTGTACTTGGTGCCAGCTCTGTAGTGAAGAGGGAAGGAGACTAAGCTTTAACTTCAATCTAGCCAACACAACAGTCTTTTTTTTTTTTACCAAGAAAACAAATAAAATATGAAAGTAAAATTCATAGACCCCATAATGACTAATGGACACCAGGATATAAGGAACGGTGGAAAGATTTCTTACTTACCTTAGTTCTTCCAGAACCACTGTGTTGTCAAATGGTCCAACAACAAGCTGTCCCAAGTCTATGTCATCATCAGAAGGGTGGAAAGTAACCTTATAACCCTTTACATCTCCAGGTGCAGGGTCCCATGACACCCTGAAACTGGTCTTAGTGGGCTCAGATGTTTGTAAATTTCTTGGAGCTTTGAATGGTGACACTGGAACAACGATGGAATGCAAAGTGAGTTGACTATATGTTAAAATGGTTCAGAATGAAAAGAGTTACATATTAATATGTATGTCAAATATACCTAAATATAATTTAGATGTTCTAAAACCCCATATCTGTTAGGTCTTATAAATCAATGATATCCGCAACATTAAATGATTTTTTGTTTGTGAGATCTTCCCTAGGGAAATGGCATCTTTTAGGCATATACAAGCATTTCCAAGCAACAAGGTACATGGCAAATGATGATGGGCAAACTTACATGTGGTTCCTAATCCTTGTCTTGTTTTTCCATCTCCATGTTTGTAGACTGGAACCACTACGATTTCATAGGTGGTAATGGGCTGTAGGCGTCGCAGGACAACGGTTGTAGTGTCACCTGAGGTTTTGGTGACCATTTGCCGGGCTCCGTCCTGAGGCTTGTACATCACCTTGTAACTGACAACGTTGCCTGGTGCTGGCTGCCAAGTTGCCCGCATGGTCTTCTCTGTCTCCTCACTTACAGCTATGGCTCTGGCTGCAGCAGAGACTGTTGGAGAAATCACAGTCAATGCAAAATTATTACATGTAGTCATGACTTTGCCAAAACAATGTTATAGTCATAGTCCTAAAATTCAGTCAGGAAAATAGAAGCATTTTTATATACTGTATAATAAAGATAGATTTAATCTTCAGGTGAAAAAACTCCCTAGAAAACTAAAATGTATTTCTGGTGAAAACACATCTCCCAAAAGGCATGCCAGCCAGCTGAAAAGACCATCCACTGAGAACAGATGCATCAAGCGGTGCTTTAAACCAAACAATTCTGCCAGCAATGTTCTCTTTCCATACAGTGACTCCAGGTTTCTGGTGCAGGAAAAAAGCCGAATGAATTGTCAGGCCTTAAATGATTCAGAGTACTTTCAGACACTGAATGCTTTTCCAAAGTGCGAGTTTTATGGGTGGAAAATACAACTTCCAAGTTTCTAAGAGCATGGCCTGACCAAACAGACACAATATGTTAGTGGAAAGGCCCTGGATATAAAAGTGGGAAACAGGCTGACCATGGACATGAAACACAGAACCCCTAAAGTGCAGGCAGTCGTGTTTTTGATTTTAATGTCACCTGGCAGATCTGCTAACATCAATAAACAAACGGGCACGCACAAGGTTTCACTATTCCAACATTTGGCTGTGGTTATCATGAGTTACATTCCTTTAAATAAGCCTCATGTTCCTTACATATGATTTCCTCATTTGGGCCTGATAAGTGAGGTAAAGCCGAAGAGTCCATCAGTGCTGCTTTTCTAAGTTCTACATCCTCTGGTAACACAGAGCAGGTATGACAGATTACATCAGTGGTTCACACATTTATACAACAAAAAGGTCATGCAGATGAATGAACAAAGTGGGTATGTCAGTGGCAATTCAGAAGGAGCAGCCAACAATGACGTTATTCTTGAACTTGTGAAAGGAATCATAAGTCACGCTCACTTTTTCCACAGCACACTAAAAGACCAGACTGAAGTTTCTTAAAAATCTTAAATCCTTTGTTTCCTGTATTCCATTCCAGTCCTATATCACGTGCATAAGAACTAGTTGGACATTTTTCCTCAGCTGTAATGGCAAGTGCTATTTTAGTTATCTTTGTGTATTTTATGTCCTTAAAATTTTAATGCAGATACTAGTCAGTCATTAAAGAGAACAATGTGTTCTTTATGATATAATACTAATAATACAAGGATCTGAAATTTTAATGATTTTATGATATTGAGCCATAAAGTTCTTTGACTTTCAATATGTTCAAAGTAGATAGAGTTTTTTTTTAACTTAATATGGTTATGTATAATTTTCCTCAAATACCTCAAAAAAAAGAAATATATTGAGTGAATGAAATAACCCAAACAACATGTTTAATTCATTATCTCATTTACACTAAATTTCTTACAGAATCATATAACGCCAAGGTCTCAAAGCATATATTGTAGCAGCCTGCAAAAGGAAATGAACTTAAAGTGTGCATTCTCTTTTCTGGCCATGCAGTATAATGTAATATAGTTTCTTTGCATGTCCTGGGGTAGGCTCAGAATGAGGGGCCCCTCTCAGACTAGGGGAGGGAGGAAACGTGTGCTGTTCCTCTGCTGGATGCATTATGGGGATGAGAATGAACTTACCATCTGTGGTTTCCTCTCCCACCAGCGGCTCTCCTTCTCCAAGGCCGTAGGCGGCAAAGACAGAAACCTTGTATCGTGTCTCTGGTGTCAGACCCTCAAGCACAGTGGTGGTGACATCACCAGGCACTGTTTTCTCCCCAGCCTCATTGGAGAACAGGGATTTCCAGGTGACCCGGTAATGCCGGACATTGCCAGGTGCTGCTGTCCAGAAGACAGCAAAGCTGGACTCAGTGACATCCTTTGTAACCAAGTCTTTAGGTGAGCCAAGAACTGGGGAACAGAAGCAAGTAAAAAATTAAAAATAGATCAATAGAACATATTGGAATAGTGTTGTACAATGGAGAACTTTATTTTTTACATATTAAGACAAACTCTTATCCAGCTTACCTCTTACGAGTCACATAAAGATCATTGCAATGTGATTAGATGATACTGAATCTACCCACAAGCATCATTAAATCTAAACCAGACCAGCCTTACCCTTTCACATTTTTACAATATAATATTAAAAAAAAAAAGAAAGAAAGTTCTGCAAAATGAATCACTCTGTCTGTCACCAAGTCCTTCAGTATTTTGTGCTCAGTGTTATTTTCCATTCTAAAAAGAAATTCAATCCATAAAACACAGACACTTCTCTATTTCAAACCATTTTTTTCTCCCATTATACACCCCCCCCCCCCCTTTTCCTCACTTTCTCACTGGAATGAATGCGGGGAAAGAGAAATCAATGGGGAGTAATTCAGGGTAGTGTTGACTGGTTGCCACTGAATATTTGGCAGATGTGGTGTCTTGTGTAACATTCTGACCACAGGGTGGCTACCTGCCTCCTACATCCCTTCTTACCCACCTACTGAGTTCTGCTCAACTAACACAGACACTCGCTTTCAGCCCCTTTGGTGAATCAATTAATAGCTCAGGCAATAGACTAGATGTTCCTACATCTGATAATGTGTGATACTTACTATATGGTGAAAGTATTAACATGAGAAAGAAATCAAAAACCTTAAAGGTTCAAATAGTAAAACATCCAGTTTCCTGCTTTCTCTTAGTGGGTGAAAAACCTCAGCATGTGGCTATTCAGTTTGAGATTTGTGATTGATTTTCTCACTAGGTGGTTAGGTTTACTATGAGATATAATCCTAGTGTGGGAAGTAATGAATTCTAAAAAGCATTGTTGGTGAATTCCTGGCTCTTAAGACCCATCAAATATAATGTGCTATAGCAACCGTAGCTGCCAGTGTATCTTGATCCAAGGTAGGACTCGCATCCAAGTGCAAATTGCTGACATTACCCGAGGACTACAGAGACCAAAGCACATGTGAATGATTCCTGCAGGCAACAGTCTTTTTTAAACAATAATATATAGAAATAACTAAACACTGGTGCACATGATTAAAGGTTATACAAAAACATTCCACACTGGTATTATGCAGCAAATCATTCAAAATCAAAGAAAAGCCCAATTAACATGCAAACGATATTAAATTCTACAGAAAACAACCAATCAGCACACAAAGTATCTCAAAGGATAAAGTTGTTTTGAAAATGCCAGACTGAAACATAGGTGTTGGCAATGCTATGGGCATAATCAGCAGTGAGATGATTCCTATTGGAAAGGTGGCAGTGACCAGCTGGAAGGAGCACTTGGACCATTTGTTTCCTCTTTTAACTGAGCACACACTTCCCCCAGAAACAGTAAAAGTAGACCACGTCACTCGTTTAAAAGTGCTATTCATTCTGATTTATGAGAACCAATAACAACACAGCATGGCACTCAACACAGCGGGTCCGTTCTGCTACATGGTTTAGTACTAAAGGCCTAAGCCCTAAACAAACCGAAAAAAATAACCAATGCGCTCATGATCCTGACAAGAGATACAGATCAGCTGGAAAATTCTGCTAGTGTAATACACAAATCCAACATTTCAAATGGGCAAAGATGAACCCTAGATTCTCATAACAACATACTAACCACACACATGACTTCCAGACTTTGGAGAACAACATATCTATTGCTATTTAAAACACTACTGATTTTTTTTTTTTAAATAAAAAAAGGTTTACATAAAGCTTAATAAGAACTTTCAAATGCCTTGAAATTCTTTTACTTTTTATTACATTCTTGTACATGCCCTGAAGGCATCCAGGTTTTGCTTTTCTTCCTTCTTTTTTCCCCCAACAACTGCTAACTGGTAACAGTATTCATTTGTAACAGCAGTCAAGTGAGCCAAATGGTCCTCTACAACAAGCTAATGAAGTGTGCTGTCCGCAGGGGACCTAGTCATGGGGAATACTCCACACAACTGCGTTCAGCCCAGGGCTTCTCTCAGGGGCTCTTCCTAATTATACTAAATGTCTGAATGTCTCTTGCCTCCCACAGAGCGTTCCAGGAAGTTTATAGCATCTCATACAAAGAATGCTGTGTTTGCCGTAGTGACATACAACGAGTGGGGCTTAGCCTAGAGAGCATATGTCATCAGAGAGAAATGAATCCTGTCAGCCAGTCTGTGTGGGAGGAATCCAATAACGACTCAGCATAAACTGCAGTGCATCAACACAAATAACTCTAGAAACATGGTCTAAAAGAGAAGCTGGTGAAAATATTAAGCACTGAGCAAGGACAGAAGGAGCTGTCTTAAACAAAGTTCCATGATACTAGGTGTGATGGAGGAAAGGAAAAGTGAAATAGTCAGTGTGACCGACATGGTCAGAACATTTGTGTATTTTCCATGGTGAGGGAAAAAAACACTTTGACAGAATTCTTGGATTTATGAGACATCCATCAAAGGGGCTTGGTTATAACTAAGAAACCTCAGAATTTCTATAACCATAAAGCCATTTACCTTTCAAAGTACAGTATGTTTAAGGGTTTCATTTTGGTAGTACCAGAACCATGCTTTCCTGGTGCAGTGAAATTCTTCCATTGGGAAATACTTGACTGCTTATTTCTTACACACTAAAGCATATGGCCTGCAACTGATGTGTGATGAAAACATATGTTCCTTCATTTATCCATTTTCTGTACCATTTGTCCTACATAGGGTCACAGGGATCCTGGATCATATCCACCCTAGACAACTTACAGAACAGTACCCATTGGAAACGCCTGAAGCACGAGAAGAACGTGCAAACTCTGTGCACACAGGGTGGAGGCAGGACTCAAATCTCCACCCCCTGTGGTGCGAGACAAATGTGCTAAGTTACCATGTCTTCCTCATCAATATCTAATTCCAAAAATGGCATCCATGCAGTGCATCATTGTCTACTAGTGTCAGAATAAGTCAAACAACAACTCCAGAAAAACACAGACTTTATTCTACTGTATTTAGCCAAAACTCACTGAAAACAAACACCTTCCCACTGCTCACTTTATTGCATCATTAAAGGTGTTAAGTCATGGTAGAGAATACCACCACTTTACGCTTTAACAGATGTCATCTTTACAAACGTGTGACATTTAACACATCTAAATGTGCCTAAATGTTTCTTTTTTTATCTGAAATACTTTGGAGGCGGTCTCTCAAGTTTGAGAGGACCCACAGGGCTAATGCTTATGTTAGCAACTTTACAGGTGCTTAAAATGTTTTATACTTCCCATTAACAAAAAAAGTGTTTTGAGTAGTCATAAAAATGTTCAGAAACTATGAAATGCTTCTAAAATAAATTCAGATGTGGGTCAGCTTAAACAAATGAGGACAAAACATCACTACATATCAGATTTTGGTTGGTACTTTGGAAGCAAACTCCACTGTAGAATCAATGTAGTATGTTACTTTAACTTTGTTATTTAAGAATGTTGTACATCTCCTCTCCAGCTAGGACCAGACAACCTAAAGACAAACTGACTAGAACATCTGCCTGTAACCCATCGCCAGCAACACTTTTTGTCCTTTCACCATATTCACTGAAGAACATAAGCAGGTCTGTGTGAAGTCCCACTAGGGGGAAATCCCGGGGTCAGGCTGGGAAGTCCTTAGTCAGCTGCAGTTTCTGCATCATTTAAGCTGACTCAGACATGACAAATCAATGGCTGACACTATCCGGTGGCCTCAAACAGAGCTGCTGTTGTTATAAGATGACCAACAACAGACCTTGCTTGACCCTGACCATAACCTAATGCCACTGAGGTCTGCAGTATAGCAGAAACAGATGTCCCTATCACTCAGTATTTGTTATTTCAGTCAGAGTCATTCATTTGCAACTTCTCAAACACAAACAAACAAATCAATCAACATCCAGAAGAAAAAGATGACAATGTGTGTTCTTCTGAGAAGATCATTTTAGCTTTTGAAACTTTCCCTATCCTAGATGTGTAGCATCAAGAATAAAGAGTATAAAACTAAAACTGCAAAATATGCAGACAACTTTGAGTATATTCTTAGATCCACTGAAAAAACTTTGCAGTTTATTAAAGAAAGGAAGTGAAAATTTTAGAATGTTTTTTATTTTCATCATTGATTTGACCATATTCAAGACTTCTGAAAGCATATGTCCTCAAAGAGGAGGCCATTATCATGGTCTTGAGTCAAGAGTTGAGATTTTAATGGCTTCTGCACGGCTAAATGCAGTTTGCTAGTGCGAGTTTCTAAGATGCTTTTTTCCCAACATCCAACCAAGCAATGATAACCAACTCAGCAAAGTACAGTTCATTACAAAAATGATCTTTAAAAGCAAACACCTATCAAATACCTTCCATCTCTTACCTTCCAGAGTGGTGCCGCTTCCAAGGAGTGGATCTCCCAAACCAGATGAGTAGAGGGCACTAACAAAAATCTCGTATTCCGTGTCTGGCAACAGCTTCTTGAGCATGGCAGTTGTGGAGTCTCCTTTAACAGTAATCTCTTTCCTCTCACCACCTTCAGGCTTATAAGCTATGTGGTACTCAAGCACATTCCCAGGAGCAGCCTGCCAAGAGAGCTTCATCGTGGATTCTGTCTCATCAAAGACCCTCAGGTTCCGTGGTGAGCCCCTAGCTAAAAGATCATTACTGTGCATTAACAGCTAGATAATTAAGAATTTTATTGAGCTGAAAAAGACTGAATAAGACTTAAGAATAAGAATGTGTTAATGCATATTAATGCCAGGCAAATTTAGGCCTGCTAAGATTAAGATAATATTTTTCCCATATTTTTCCCATTTTACTCCCCATTTAAAAGACACATAGTCAACCAAATGTTAAGGTTCTTTTGGCAGAGTCCAAAACTTTGGAACCAAAATCTCAAACATCATCAGTGCTGACCTTCTTTGGTGGTGCCGTGAGTGTCCTTTGGTTGCCCCAGGCCAGATGCATATTCAGCATTAACAGTCACATGGTAGGTGGTGATAGGAAACAGCTCCTGTAGTACAATGGTAGTCTGGCTACCTTCAGTCTCTGCCTCCAGTCTCTCTCCACCACTGATGGGTTTGTAGAACAGTCTGTAACGCAAAACAGCCCCTGGAGCTGCCTGCCATGAAACTCTGAAACTGTCTGTAGTCTCCTCTGTTACTCTGAGGTTACGGACTGCTCCTTGCTCTGCGTTGGACAAAAATGTGAGTAAGTTGGACAAATGAGTCAGAGTAGTAGACTTAAATCCATTAACATTCAAAATATTAAATTTCTGAGCTTTCTAAATTGCATTTATTGAAACGAGAATATGAGTTCATACCTTCTAAAGTGGTTTCTTCTCCTATTAATGGAAAGCTGTCTCCTTTGTCATACTGGGCAAAGACCTCAACCTCATAGGTGGTAAGTGGTGTGAGATAAGGCAAGATGGCAGTGGTGGTGTCACCAGGCACAGCTAGAGAGATGTAGTCACCTGTTATATCAGCAGCTGGCCGGAAACGCACCAGGTAAGACAATACATCTGGGGCATCAGAGACCCAACTAGCCCTGAAACTCCTGGACGTTACCTCAGAAAAGGTTAAGGACTTTGGTGAAACCAAACCTGGAAGGAAAGTTACAGAATCATTAGTCAAATGAACTTGGGTTACAAGTAAAAATGTGAAAATTATCATTTTGAATTGGATGGAATTGGTATTCTTGCCTACATTAGTGATTTTTTTAGGCTTAATATTTAAATCTACAATTTCCACACTTTTTTGGGGGAAAGTGAGCATTCACACAGACCAAAGAATTAACAACTCAGAACAAAGAATTACGTACAGAGCTACAGACAAGATTTAAAAAAATTGTGAGTGAAAATATTTGCTAAATAAGGGTACTGTAAGCTCTAGAACCATAATTTACAGGTATGAAATGCACGCTCTAATAGCAGACATAAACTTCTTGGACTTGTGGGCAGCTGAAAAAGAAGAACTTTCCAAAACTGTAATAAAAAAGGCTTGTATCCCCTCTTCCAAGTCAAAACAAATGCCACGAGTTCAAGTAACAGTGGTGTTTGCTTACTTTTCTTCTTGATGTTTAACAGCTCCTGCTCAATCCTGAGGCAGATGGACTGTGTCAGCTCTTTAGAGATCCTCTCAAAGGCATCAAAGTCTTCCACCTCAAATACGTGATTCTCAGCAGGAAGGTTGGCAATAGCCTCCAACTCTGATCGCACCGCATCCTTAACTCCCACAGCAAAGATTTCCACATCTGTATTCCTCAGGTTGGCTGCAGGGTCTTTGAAGGAGTCAGATGACTTGCCATCAGTGATGAGCACCATGACTCGCGGCACATTTTCACGGGCACCACGACTTGGCACAAAGATCTTCTCCCTCACGTAGGTCATAGCCTTGCCAGTGTTGGTGGAGCCTCCTCGGTAAGGGAACGTGCGAATGGCCTTCACCACAGCGGAAAGGTCATGGTGTTTATTGAGGGCAAACTCAGTGTGAGGATCCCGGCTGTACTGAACCAAGCTTATCTGCACTTTGGTGGCACCAATGTCAAAGGAATTAACCAGCACCTCAAGGAAGGATCTCACTTTAGCAAAGTTAGCCAGTCCAATACTGTATGAACCATCAACAAGCAGAACAATGTCAGCTTGAATGTTAACATCCAGTGAACAGTCTGTCAAAGACAAAATATATTTTAGAATGCACAGAAAGGTCATCATGGTGGAAAACTGAATACCAACATTCTTACTAGAAGGTTAATATGAGGTATGGGTTAATCTTACCTACTGACACTTTGACAGGCTGGGTCTTCTCCATTGCCATAACTGGCTCACTTGGTGTAAAGTCTTTAAGGGCAAATAAACTGATCTCATATTCTGTTTCAGGGGACAGGTCCCTGACATTTACTGATGTCTGGGTGGGTCCTGTATACAGTTCCTGTCTCTTGCTGCCCGCAAGCATTGGTATGAGCTGCAACTTGTAGCCTGTGATATCCCCTGGAGATGCATCCCATGTCACTCTCATGGACTTGGAGGAGATCTCTGTCACTTGGAGGTTTGAGGCTGGTTCAACAACTACAGAGATATATCCAGAAAGGGGGTTGAAAGATATATATTATGAAGATAATTGTGAATTATAAACAGCTAATGTACTACGTTGAGTACTACCTTCATCTCCACTCGCAAGAGAGCTGAGCTGGTCCTCCACACCAAGGCACACCTGTGTGATAAGCTGCTCCTGCACTTCTTTAATTAAGTCAAAGTCTAAAACATTGTACACATGTGTGCTGTGAGGCGTGGATGCTATTGTTCTAATTTCATCTTCATCTGCACCTTTGATTCCTGAAAAGTAAACAAAGCACTACATGAAATATAATGCAATTGTTTATGTTGCACTTCATTAGGAGTATTAGTAGAACAACGTTGTAATCAACATAATATTCTAATAGCATTACAAAGTGTCAGACGTACCCAAGAGAAAGACTTCAGCTCCAATGTTCCGCAATCTTCTGGCATACTCATCGACTGGGTCTTGCGATTTTCCATCTGTGACAATGATGGCCACTTTGGGGAAAGTTTTCCTGGCTCCAGCCGCTTCAGTGAAAGTGTTTTTCACCAGATAGTCAATAGCTTCACCTGGTATAGAAATTAAATTATTTGTTCAACAAGTGTTCAAGAGGAGCTCATTATGAAATAAAATAGTGCCACTTGTAAAATGTTATTTCAAGTTATATATTTTGTTATATATAAGATATGACATATTCGGCTATATCACATCATATATCTAGCGCTCATATAACACACCTGTCATGGTGTTGCCCCCTTTGTAGGGCAGGTTTCTGATAGCCTGAAGGAGATCTGCCCGTTTAAAATACTGGTTCAAGTTGAATTCAGTTCTGGTGTCTGTGCTGTACTGCACCACAGCCACCCTAGTCTTGTCCTCTCCAATGTCAAACGCTCCTGCCACGGCTCCAATGAAATTCCGGATGTATTTGAAGTTTTCCCTTCCAACACTCCAGGAGCCATCCACCAGGAAAACCAGATCTGCTATAGCACTCTTTGAGCACTCTGGAGTAGGCAGAGAACAAAAAAATTGTACAACACACTTAATAAAAAAAAAAAAGCTTTTAGGCATGCATCATTTAAAACGCTCATGTCCAAGTGAGATTTGTGTGTGTCAGTGGAATTAACAATTCATAAGCAAATCAATAATCATAAATTGTGTGTATCCTGCAAAATGGTAACAAAATCCCTAAACGTATGTTTATCCCAACTGGGCTTTTGTTTTAGCAACAACTTGCCTTTCTAATTGATGATTCTAAACCCAACCGGATATGTGGTGTAGAACTTTATGAATAGTTCTATTGAAAAAATCGGTATGAGTCATTATTATGTATGCTGATGTCAATCCTCTGGGCTCTGTTTAACCCACATGACACAGCTGTCTATGAAACAAAAAAGTATCAAAAGTGTTAATAAAAGTATCTGACTTGTGTAAGGCAAGAAGATAAATGGATCAAACCCAACAAACTCAACATTCTTGTGGTTGTTATAATGACCTCACACTTCCATATCCATTAGGTACCAAGTGGAAAAACTTTGCCTAAATGTCTAAAAGTCTGAGATCAGTTGTAGCCATGAATGTAGACAAACTTACTAGTGGTCTCCATGACTGGTTTCCTTGTAGTCCCACTTGTGTTACTGGACTGAACTGAAACATAAAATAAATGTTTTAGTGATGAAATCACATACTTTCTCAGAAATCATTTTAGTTTATATCAAACTCTCTGCTATAATTCTCCATTAGTGTAACCTGTCAGTTTTGATGCTTACTTGTTAATTGGCCGAATATAGGAATGCTTTCATCTATACCATCGTAGGAGCTGATTGACACAGAATAATCTACATCTGGTGTAAGGTTTGTAATATTAGTGCTTGTGGCTGTGGCAGGAAGCGAGAGGTCTCTCAAATCATCTGAAAAGGTAATAAAATAAATAAATTTAAAATACAAAATAGCAGACACAATCAAATAACCCATCATTTTGGCAAAGCATGGAAGGCTGATCACTTACCTATGTCAGATGTTATTTGTATTCTGTAGCTTTGAATTTGAGAAAATGACCTTTTCCATGACATTAGCACTGTGTTTTCATTTAGGATTTTAAATTTCAAGTCCGAAGGAGGTTCCACTGCAAATATAAATGTTATATGTTAGCACAAACATCAAGCAACACTAAAGGTAATGTTAAATAAAATGCGAGATATACAGAGAGTAAATGTTCATAAGAAGAATCTCAACAACCCCAACAACAAACACTTCCAGGCTGAAGTTGATTCGTTCACTGTTGGGCAGGACGACAAACTGATAGTAGTGTTGGTGACAAAAAGGCAACATGACAACAAAGGAAAAGGTGAGTGAAGCCATTTTTTGAGCAAAATGGCTTTTGCTTGAGTTGCCCAACCTGGAAACCTTTGGTCAGCAGTTCAAGCAGGAAGCCTAAACACACTTCATTCTAAACAGTTCATTCACCAAACCCCAGTGCAGACATTGAGTGGACCATACATGCTGTATGCAATCAATACCAGGCATGCCCCTTTATCCACCAATACACTCTAATCCAACTCGTATGAACACAACACTTTCATCCAAGATATTGATTATACAATGGAGTTCATGTTGTTTAATCAGGCCAAGGGGGTTCTTTCAGAAATGAGAACCGTATGTTATATATACAGTGAATGTATATATACATATTTCAACAAGGCGAATGTAAACGTTAACATACAGTGCATCAATGCAGTATATCATCCATTGCAAACCATTAAAAAGAATACACAATTTGTCATGAGACTCTTGTGTACTTCCTTTTCATCAAGCAATTTATACAGAAGACAGCATGAGGTGATGAGATAATGCATAAATGCTCACATGGAGAGTACAGAGGAGAAATGAAATAAAAAATAATAATAAATAGCCAATCTATACTATAAAATGATGTCTAATTTTTTTTTTATTTAAAAAAAAAGAAAAAGAAAAAGTGTGAAAGCACTGCTCACGTGTCTGGATCTCATGGAGTCATTCTCATGTATGTGAGAACGTTGTTGAGGAACAATTTGGTGATTTGGACAAAAGTTTCCATGTACATGAGGGACCACACGTACAGAAACCATAATATATTTCAAAATGACATTTTTCCACGGACGATCCTTACATGCGGTCTATGATAGCGTTTTCCACAGAAAAGTATTCTAACAGATGTATAGCAGCAGTCTAACATCCAAGATGGAAGCTAGACATGCTTATGTTAGTCTATTTGGCATAACATCTTGTGTAAGGGAAGGAATGTCAAGAGACAGAGATCAACTATTGAATGATACTGAATAAAAGCATAATATAATATGTGGGATGTAAAAATAGCTATTTGG
>JAOTRN010000002.1:11549577-11568066 GCA_028566695.1 Bagroides melapterus
AAGAGGCCTTATTGCAAATAAAGGGAAAGGGTCTTCTTGAGTCATGTCTAAAACAGAACGAAGCAATACAAGAAATCGGCTTTAACAGTACATTTTACTCTAACAGATAGTTATTCACATAACTCTTTTTAAAATCTATATAACTTTTAAATAAAAAATGCCTCATTCATATTGCCCTACTTCATGATTTAGCACTGTTTATTTTAGAGGCAAAATGACTTATTGGTTTATCTTAAAGCCAAGAATTCAAATTAGTACAAAGTATTAATTAATTTCACCAGTGCATTCAAATCCTGTCGTAGACAATGTTCAGGAATAAGGACTACCACCACCGTTACCGTACTGATGTTGAATCAAACTTTAATCACACAGTGGGAAAACTGTATAAGAAACCCAAATAACATTGATGTACCCAGAATAGATAAATCCAAAACAAAGTTATGTCTAGAATATATATACTAGATGGATTTATTTTAATGTTGTGGTAGCATCAAATCTGAGGTTATGGTAGCATTAACGCAGCAGGATTATTCACAAGCTCCAGCATAGAGCTCCTATGTCCTTAAAACCTGGCACATGATTAATCTCACTAATTAACTAGTTTATGTAGGTGTGGCTGAGCAGGAAAATCACTGGAGTTGAGTGCTCTACAGGATCTCATTGTTTACATACAGTATATTCTTGATGTGTAAAAATACGTGTGGTGTACGTCGGTAAGAAGAAACAGGGCTGATGTTTGGCCGAATCAAAAAGTTTTGAAATTTTGATTGATCACCTTTATCTTAAGATGACTTAAGAGTTGATGACTTCATGGATGCCCCCTTATACAAGGGCTCACGGAACTCAGCTTAAATGAACACTGGTAGCAGATTGTGGAACGATGCATTAGCTGGTCTCCACCAGCATCATTAAAAACACCAATTGAGTGAATAGCTTTTGGTACAGTGGTCCAACATCTTATTTTTAGATTAATGTATTACCAACTCCCCATATAGGCTCTATTAACACATATCAGTCATAACTATGGTGTCATCATAGCCTAAAATCTGTTATTACATCATCTTTTCTGTAGGAATATGCTTGTCATTTTGTGGGACATTAAACTGTAGAAACAGCATTAATTCGATTCACAGACTATAATATAGACAGTCTTCATTACATTTTACAGTAATTTAACACATGTGTAGTTCAAGTCTCTATAGCAAGAGAGTTTCCTGAGACATGGAGCAAGAGGGTGGATTTTTTTTGTTCTTTGTTATATTCATTAAGAGTTATTTAGAGTGTTAATAAATAATTTAAGCAATACAAGGATGCATCATACCCATGAGGCTAATTTTAGCATTTAAATAGCTTTGTGAGAGACAAGGGAGAGGTTCGACCCATTGGCTGTCCATGACTGCACAAGCTGAGTGCCTGAGAGCATCACATGTGATGTAGGGAAGTATGGAGTGAATTCTGTGAACAATTCTGTGAATTGTTTGCTGATAGCCTCTACTTTGGCTGACCTCTGTGTAAAAAGGCTTTGCATGTGTGGGTGACTGAACAAACACACACAGGAGCACGCTAAAGTAAATGTGCATGTGCGTCCTTGTATTTATCTCTTTGTGTACACAGAAGACAGTAGTGCTTTGTTTGCTTTCCCTGCAGCCACTGCTATGACACTGATTAATAATTAGTCATAACTTCATTGTGGCATCACGTTGTTACTTTATTAATACCTAATTATTAACGTGTTTATTGAAAAATTGAATTGTTGCTCTTTTTATTTATTTCAATACTGCATGAAAACATAGTCTTTATCTTCCTTATGAAAAGCACAGTTTATAAATATCACTAAACAAAACATTACTAAAATGACAAAATATATCTAATTTCAAAATACACCTGATCCACAGTATCCCAGTCCATGACATCTACCACATCATCTAGCACATCTATCAAAAGCTTTACACTTGAAAAAATATATATTTTGGTGGCAGACCTGGAGATACTCATCACCCTTTGAAATGGTTGTCCTGGGCAACATCTAAAGAACGGCATGTAGTTCCAAATGTCTTTACTCTTTCAGCCTTAGATACATACTGGACCATCTTCAATGGATTCTCCAGAAATATGAAATGTCAGAAACACCAGGAACCTATGACCTAATGGAAAGGTCAACATATTTGACGCAGATGATTGAATAGTAACATGAGACTCTTGGTGATTGTTACTGTGCAGAGAGACAGCATGGACCAGTTTGGGCTGCACAGTCTTTGGTCATGATCATCAGACTGGAACAGTACAATGTTAATGTACACAGGAGAGAATGTCTCATAGAAAGCTTTTAGACAATAAAAGATTTAGACTTGGTGTCTTATTTCAATTCAATTTCATTAGTTGACAACATTTAACGATCACTACTGTCACACAGCAGCTTAACAGAAAGCAAGAAGTAAATTTAAATGAAACAGTGGGAAGGGAAAAGTTCTGGTGACACCAGATAAAAGGATTAGAATTAATTACTGTTCTATATTTCCATTCTCTGCAAGGCTTATACTACACAGGATTGCATGGAACCTGGAGTCGACACCAGAGGGCCTTGGGCAAAAGTCAGGGTACACAGGGTCCCAACCAATCACAGGGCATAATAGCACATATTCTCACACACTACAGACAATTTAGATTTGCCAATCAGCCAAAGACACACAATGTTATACTGTGTGTGTGGAAACCCCTGAAGCTCAGCAAGAACATACACACAGAACCCCCAACCTTGAAGGAGCAAGGAAAACATGCTAATCACTAGGCCACTATGCCCCTCCTCTGTTCTCCAATTCCTGTATATACTATAAAACCAAACAGTACCGAGTGTGGTGAAAAGATATTTTTACATGAAATTCAATTCAGTTCAATTTTATTTATATATAGTGCTTTGAAACAATGCACATTGTCTTAAAGCATTTGTACAGAAATATAAAATTTCAATTTATATTTATCCATAATGTGCAAACCAGAAGCAACAGTGGCAAGGAAAAACTCCCTGAGGTGTTACAGTATGAGGAAGAAAGCAATTACAAATGATTCTCTGGTGCTCCAGGTTAATTCATAAAGTTATATAGTTTACCTCTACACAATTACTAAAATGGATTTTCGAGAGGAAAAACACAATTCAAGAAATAAAATATATTTATTTGCAGACAACGTTTGAGTCTACAGTATATCTTTGGTCAAAGTGGAGAGTGGTACAACATAGTCCCAAATAAGGGTAGAAGATCCAAGCAGCACTCTAAACTAAACAGTAATATTTAAATGCTTAACAATGCAAGACATAATATTTACAAAGGTACATGCTTTCTAGACGACAAGTGGACACTGACTCACAAATAAATTACTTCAGGAATAACAGAACAGTTTGTCCAGTTTGTTGGAAGCTTCATGACTATAATTTAAAATAGTCTGTAATCTGTTGCATACCAGAACTCTTTAGAACAGTCTTCAATTCTGAAATATCTGGCAAATGAAACCAATTTTAGCATTTCCTTTCATAAATCCATTAACACTGCACTGTGCTGATTCACATTATCTACTACAAATTCCTCAACTCCATTCTGCAGTGTTACTAGATCTCAAGGGTCCTTCACTCTAGTGCTCAGCCAGTGCATCATATATTATTTAAAATCTGAAGAGAATGTTAATGAGAATCGTTACCGAAACAAGCCCTTCATGTACAATACATAAATACTCAAAACACAGAGTAGAGACACAAAAATATATAGAGATCAATGAGATAAGGTGTCCTTTTGTATGCACACAGGAGGAAAATCTTGTATGATAACAGCAAGATGCAGACGGCACAGGAACAATGTGCAAAAGTGTGATAAATACTCATAAATCACAAGGCATTAAGCAGGTCCAAATATCAGTCACAGTAGACTCTAGTTGGAGATGTCAGCGTTGTTGCTGCGGTTGCCATATTTATAGTGAATCACCAGAAGCACCAGACCCATGATGAAGCAGATAGTGCCCACAGTGATGTACGCAATGCCCAGGAATGGGTTCCTCCCACCCATCCAGCTGATGGTGCTGAGGACCATACGCTTACGGCCCTGAAAACTAATGACCGGGTAGTCTGAGTTCATGTTATTAAGGAATTATTATCAAGTATGTTTTCTGCATTTTACACACTACACTTTTCTAAACTTTTTGTTGTGTGGAAATCTGCATGATCTGCTCTTCATTTAATATCAAGAATATACAATTCTTTTAGTAACTGGATCAAGCTGTCAAAGAGCATTTTTTGTCCATCAAGTCATAAACGAGACTAAACGCTCTAAACTAACAACTAACCTAGACTGAAACACATAACGGGCTATGAGTGCCCTAACAGTACAGGGAGACAGTATCTAACATTTGTTGGTTTGTTCTTTTCTTACAATAAAATCATCATGATGGGATGTTAGCTTGGGTGTTAATTTCTATTAAAAGCAATTTTTTTTTTCCATGACAGTAATTTATGTATCACAAAGCATACAACCTGACACTTTTCCCCAGCTTACAAGAAGGAACTTTCATAAACAATAAATTTGGATGATGTTCATTTCAGGAGCTCATGCAGAGACCAGATGTAAAATGGTTCTGATGTTATAGCGGCCAATCAAAAGTGTCAAGCAAAGTAGTGGTTATAATGTGCAATTCAACACACACACACCAAAGCACACACAGGCGTTCACACACAGTCACGCACACAGTCAAGCACACAGGCACAAATAGAAATAAACTTCACATTTGATGCACTATTTAGAAGGATACTGTAAGTAACTTCCAGGGTGTAGTTCCCACGAGGAAGTGTTGGAGTCAAGCTGTCCCTATTCTTCGGGATGATGCGGTACAACTTCCTGAAGGTGGGGAGCGCTGCAGTTCTCATCCACACTATGAAGTCTTCGTTGATGAAGCCGTTATTTTCAGTGTCATTGGGATCTAGCTCATAGGCAGGCATGTGCCAGTTGAGAGGCTGGGCAGTACCTGTTAACAATCCAATTGCATCACTCACAGTAAAATAAAAAGCTTTAAGGAGATTTGAACCCTACAAACTTCTTAAATAATCTTCAGTTTTAAACCAGAGTTTAAATGCAACTCTGTGTTTTTGTTTGTAACATTTCCACATCTCTAAAGAGTGTCTAAATACCTGCAAATGCTGCTGTGAGGTTGTTTCCTGTAGGGTTTCTGAACTTAACAAACTTGTCAGTCCACCAAGCAATTCCCCTCTTTATAAGAGGAATCCGAGTATTATTCCCATTGTCTTGGACGTAAAACAGCTCAAGTGTGTCTTAGAACACAACAACAGACAGGAAATTAAGATCTTAGGGTTTTACATACATACAAACATACATGTCAAAATTGATCAGTTCAAAGGTAGTTTAGACCCTTATTACCATTAAAAAGACTGTTAGCAATAGCACCACACGGTGCTATGGGCACGCCGTTATTTAAGTTGTATGGCACGCAATCTTTGGTGGGACTCTGTTCCAACAGATTAAAATAAACAGATTAAAAATATCTTCACTCAAAAGATATTTAGAAACTAAAGTTTTAATACCATCTTACAGTGACTTACGGTTAAGGCAGATGTGTCTCCATTTAGCTGTCTGTCATCTCTTGACTTGACATAACGTCTGTGATTTTGATAGAAGTTGGATAGCCCATAGTACATGAATACATTGCCCTGTAGGAGAATATAGTTCAATTGCATTAAGTTTCATAAAAAAATAATAATAATAATAAAAAAAAACCCCCACAAGTTTCACCCTGTCTACTAGTAAACAATCAATACAAAAAACACTGCAGACATATTTGTACAAAAAATGTACACTATTTTTACCCTGTCTAAAAAGCAATGGATCAATCAATATATGTTTAATATTTTATCCCTTTGTACTTAGCACTCCCAAGTAAAGAAGAATACAGAATGCTTATTACTAGGGTCAAAGAAAGTTGAGTTTTGAAATAACTTAAATTTACCTGTCTAAGCAGACTCTGACACTGCATGACTCATCCACATAGACAATTTGGGTAAATTTGTTTTGCCCCTGAGCTATTCCTTTAAGAAAGCTGGCACTCCTATGGAAAAATATCACAGCCTCCAAACTCTTTCAGTAACTGCTTTATCTTAAATAGGTGTTTGGTGAATTGCATCCCAGGAACAGACTCTGAGACAGGAATACTTCCTAGCTGGGATGCCAGTCCATCATAGTTCTCCATGCACAAATACAGTAGATTCGATCACTCGTTCATTACATATCTAGGGACAATATCTCCCTACTGCCCTGTTTTTATGAGGTGTGAGGAAACTAGGGAACCCAAAGGAAACTGGCACAGGTTTCCAGGATTGAATCCAGGACCCTGGAGCTGTGAAGTGGCATTGCTACCCACTGCAACACTGCATCACACCGCACAACCCTGGCCCATAAACTGCAACTGAATTATAAATGAAAGCCAAAGCTGAGTGTTGTGTTCATGGTCAGACTTATAGATTACCCCCAAATGGCTCAGTGGCTAAAAATATCTTGCTGTAAATAAGATACAATTTAGATATTATCAAACATCCATGCTTTCAAATAAATCCCATCAGTTTACCTCAAATGACTCTTGGAGAGTAAAAGGGACAGAGCATTTGCATGAGTAGTTCAAACCGAAGGGCTGTGTGCAGATGAAGCACGGACTGTTTTTTTCAACTCCAGTGTAATCGATCTGAAACAAAGCACAGGTATGGGATGTAGACATGATTTGTTTGTTTCCTGTCAGGTTCAACAAGCTACACAAATCACTAGGCTTTATTTGACTCGGCAGATGCAGTGTTTAAAGATCTTTTTTTTAATAAATAATAAAAACACGGTTATATAATAAAATAATACAACATAGACATATATTTTAGTGTGCGATGTACAGTGAGCAACATCAGCCAATACAGATCCTGTTCAAATAAATCCGTTAAAACCCAAACAAGCAAACGATTAATATTAAGTTCTTAACCTTGGTCGTAACTAAAGAATTTAAATTGAATAGAACAAGAAACTTGGTATCAGATACAAAAAAGACTCATTTAAAATATACACCGTATATAAAAATGTTACTTTATTCCTACCTCGAACTCTTTGACGGTGTTAGAAGTGACGAAGAGACCGATGCCAATCGGGATGAAGAGGAGACCAATGATGAAGAAAGCAGGTAGAATGGCACCAGCGGTAAGGACCGGCTGCCAGGCTGGAAGGCGCTGCTGTTTAAAAGCTGTGTTCTCCGGCTTCTGACTCTTTTCATCATTCGACCCACCTGGAGCAGCGGATCCTGTGCGGTGGCCGTCCTCTTCCTTCGCACTGTAAGCGGACGCCATTATGACTGCGTTCGATCACAATAAAAATGTGATGGTTAGCTGGCTAGCCGCAACAGAAAGTAAAGGAACTTTTACTAACTGTGAGAGATTGTAATTGTAATGCCTGCGGACTGACTAGATCTAAATGGACGCACCATGAAGTAACTGCCAGCGAAGGGTAAAGCTTTTCCCCGACGCTGTACGAGGTAGTAATAGGAAGCAATAGCAGCCAATAGTGTGTAAGATAGACCTGGCTACGTGAGAGGTGTATAAGTGTTTAATAAGCTAGCCCCACCCACCTGCGGTCGCTGACCGGGTATATGGTCATCAGGGCTGATTCCATTAGGGTGAAATTATGGGTGGGCTGGCACAAATAATAGGTGGGCAATCAGTGGTAGTAAATCCCACATCACTTCCTTCAGATGCAGCTTTTCAGTTGTTAAAACCAGTGAAAAGTAAATACAACATCCTACTCGTCGGTAGTGATATATGTCCGTCATAGGAAACAAAAACATGCATGCCGCAGAACAGAGTACTGCAGTCTTGGTCGTGTACGATACTTGGAATGATTAAATACACTTTGATACTAAGCTAATATTTGCGCGAGACGGGTCTGCTTTGCGGCACTTGTTGAGGACTGGGGAGGTACAATACATCAAGATGTAAAGATACGCAAATAAACGTAATAAAATGTTTGTCGGTCAAATTATGTTTATATTAGTATTATATTTGTATTAGTTGCTGCACAGCAATCACTAACTGAGAAAAGTAGGAAAACTTAAAAAAAAAAAAGTCAGGACGGAGTAAGAGCCTAAAAACATGTCGAACTGAAAGTAGCATGAGGCGAGTAGTGAAACACTATTCTATGCGGGGGCGGGGCTTTTTTGTGTTGGTCTGCTGCGGATAGATCATTGTCCACTGGCTATAGGCTGCCCACCCAGTCAGAAGTTAGAAATCATACTGCGTTATTTTTCTCTTTGGCTAAAATAAATAAATAAATAAAAATATCTAACTATGATTGGGTGGGCTAAGATCACCCCAGCCCAATGCTGCGCCCAGCCGAGATGGTCATGCCAGTAAAGGGTGGATACCTTCTTGTTTGCGTACAGAGACATGGCTAAACCTTCAGTAAAGTGCACCTTGAAGCTCTCAGTGTAAATTTCTAATTTTTATCGGCTAACCTTTTCTCCCCAACATACCTTTAGAAGTCATACAAATGAGTCCAGGGAATGGTGGCTGTATGAAAATGGCACTTAAGATGTAGATAAAGTTAATCAAATACTATATCCATCAGTATGACTTTGTTGAAGGTCTCAGCATCTCCTTTTTGACAACAGTATATATACAACATAGATAACCTGAGGTCAGTGCTACCAGAACTGTTGATGACCCTGAGAAAGGCCTGACAGCAAGGAAAGATAATATAATCATCCAAACAAATTGTAGTCATATTATTTTGAACACCATAATATTCATACATTTGATCTTTACAATTTATATAGGGTTGCAGAGAGCCTGGAACCGATCCCAGTTGACTCAGGGCACAAGGCCAGGGGGACAGGGTGTCAACCCATAACAGGGTTACATTTGCACACATATTCATACACTACATACAATTTGGAGATGTCACTCAGCCTACATAGCATCACTTTGGACTGAGTAGGAGACTGGAGTACTAGAGGAAACCTAAATAGCACAAGTAGAACATGCAGTTTCTGCACACAGAAGTGGAATATGAACACCTAACCCCTTGGGTGCAAGGCAAACTAAATAAGTGTTTAGTCTAAAAATGCTAAATGTTTGACTGAAATTGGTTTAGAATAGTTCCGAAATTTTGGGCCTACAAATGCCTGAAATGTCACAACATCAGCACGATTTTTAGTGCCACCTGTCAAGTAAATGTTGGGATTGACATGTTGTACTGTAAATACACAACTTTTATTAATCTACACCTCTGCAGTCTCTTCACCTAAAACATGACACAATAAAGTAAAACTGAACGTCTTTGTAAAACAGTTAGTTTTACTTAATAACAATAGTAAAAACATTACACATTAAGAAGCTTTGCCTCTGTAATATTAACCAAAACACATACAAAACATATATTGTATAAAATCCACTATGTGGGTTTATTTTTAACTATTTACCTTGTAATGGCACTGCAAGCAACACTCTCATAAGTACTAGAGATTTAAAGCTATCTAATACATACACAGTCCATTCAGCCTGAGGGGTCTGTATTGACCTATATAAATCCTTAATGCACTTATTTAGCTTTTTGCACTGTTCTGGAGGGTTGCACTGCTTATCGCTGGTTTCTTCAGCTCAATACGCATGGACTGGCCTTCCCCTTTTGATTCCATCTTCACATTACTAGGGATTCCCAGAGACCCAAGTACAGCCTTTCCAGTTTTCATGCCCCGAGACACAGGAATGCGAGTGAGCCCAGATCGAGGTGGCTGAGGTTCCATAACAGGCTGATACAGATTAAAAAAAAATAACAATATCGGAAATTAGTGGAATCAGTATTTAAATTTAATGAAGCTGTAAATTACAGTATGGCAATAGTGATAAAAAATAACAATATCTGGCCCGTTAATTGTTCTAGTAAACCCTAAAGCCAAAAATATTTTAATTTTATCATTGTTCAAAACTATTAAGAGTAAAACATTAATTGATGGATAATGTTTCCCAGTTGACATCAGGCACAGTACTTACCACAGAAAGTGTTGGTCTGGGTGGTGCAGGGGTGACCTGTGTGATGGTGAGGCTGCTTGTTACTTTGTTTGATGCTAGTTTACTGATTGTTGAATGACGCGGTGAGCGTAGCACAGTGCCTGTAGAAAGTTCTTTGCTTTCGTTTGCAACATCATCAGCTCTAGCCACAACCATCAAGCTGTTGCTTTCAAGAGGCTTTTTGACTTGTGAGCCTAAGTGAATGTGAATCTTATTGTCCTCAGTGGTAATGATATTAGCATTTGAGTTACACTTTTTAATTGGTGTTGGGACCATTCGTTTCTCAGGAGTCACTTTGAACACTGCCCGGCCTGTGATCATTTCCTGAGACTCTGGGGAGCTGGATATATGTGCCAAGGCAGAAGTACTAAGCGGTATAAGGGATACGGGTGATGTTGGTCTGTCAATAGATGTGGTCTTAATGCTCTCTGGGGACTTCGCTCTGGAAATAGTTGTGATGGTCAGTGGAGATTTCACTCTCTCTGGACATTTTAGCTCTCTGGTTCGATTATTTGGAGAAACAGCAGTGGAAGGAATGATTGTTATTTGTGGCTTTTGACCACCACATGAGGGAGTGGCTATTCTAGTACTGAGGATGTTTTCTGCAGGAGAGCTGCTGATCTGTAGAGTTGTCAGGCTGTTCTGGTGGTCAGGAGTCAGTCGAATGTGTAATGGCTGGCCTTGCTTTTGAGTCATTTTAATTTCAGAATGTGTAATTTCCTCATTAATATGCAGGGTTTTTTCTGAAGCAGGACTTTCTTTCTTCTTCATCCAAGGTATCCAGGATTTCTTCAATGCGAGGTCAGTACTTGGTGGAGGGTAGAGCTCCCTGACTGATGGCCTTTCAGAAGGTTTCTTAAGGCTTCTCTGTCGGAGGCTGTTCATGATGTGATTCTCTTCTTGGACAGACTTTTTGATGAACACTGCAGGAGTGTCATTATCATCACTCCCTCTCTCAATTTCACAAACGTCAGTCTGAACTCCTGTTGACGTCACTTGAACATCCATCATTCTTCTTCCATTGTTACTGGGTCTTAGGACACGACTGTAACGCCTGGTAATTTCAAGCTCTTTGGTAAGATTGAGTACTTCATTGTTCATGCATTTCCTTTTTTCCTCCTCCTCAAGAAACCTTTGCTGTAGAACAGAGTAATTTACTTGCAGTTGTGTAAGCTGGTCCTCCTTGTTCATAAGCTCATGTATCTTCTCCTTGAGAGCTTGGACATCTGGTTGCAAGTCTTTAATTTTGGTCTCTTCTAGCTTGTACCATCGCCACAACTCTGTTTCTTGTCCAACTGCCTCTTCTCTCTCCACTACCTTACTCAAAGCTATCTGAGTTCTCATTACCTCCACCTGCTTTGAAAGGGAGTTTGCCCTTTCTTGCTCACTCTTGAACTTTTTCTCCAACATATCATACTCATCCTCTGTTTTCATCAGATCTCCCTCGACAACCTCAAGCTGCTTGAGACGTTTCCTTAATCTTTCAATTTCTCTAGTCAGTTCTATAAATTTATTTTCATCAGCTATACTGGAAAGCTTCCCTACTTCTTTGTTTAACCCCTTGTTTGTAGACTCCTTTCCTTCTTCTTTCACCTCATCGTTTAGATGTTTTTTCATATGAATCATGGAACTAAATCCTTTACACTTCTCTTCCTCAATGTTAAGCTTTTTCTTGAGCTCATCTTTCTCTTTGAGCAATGTCGTAATTTTTTCCTCCATCTCCGATTTAAATTTCAGGAGCTTTTTACTTTCCTCTATCAATCTCTCAGTAACAACCATAACCTTTTCCTGTTCTGCTTTAAACAGTTTCTCCAGTTCCTCTCTCTTCTTTTCCTCAGATCCTATTCTATCTGCCAGGTTCTTGCGCTCACTGGCCATTATTACAGTGACAGACTTAAGCTTCATTAGCTCCTCTTTCAGGAACAACTCTGATTTTTCTAGTTTCAATTCAGATGTTTCCACCTCTTTCATGCGAATTCTAACTGTCACTAGCTCATCTTCCAATTCTTTTGTCAGGGCTTTTTCTTTATCCAATGCATTCTGTAGCTGAGTGCATTCATTCCTGCCTATACTAAAGACTGACTCTAGTTTCTCTAGTTCCATCATCCTCCTTTGCAATTTTTCCACCTCCAACTTTAACTCCTTGTTGTTTACCTCCTCAATTTGAAGCTTTCTTTTCAGCTCGCTGCATTTGTTCTCCGTTTTAGTGATCTCCTCATCTTTGCCTTCCATCTCCAAGACAATCTTATGCAAGTTCTCTAACTCTGCCATCAAATTGGAGTTGCCACACTGTCCCTGGCTGATTTTATCCCTCAGTTCCTGCAGCTCCTCTGCTGATTTCTGCAGAATTGTGTTTGTCTCTTCTAGCTCCTCGATTTTCTGTAAAAGAGTTGTTTGTTTTTGGCACATCTGCTGATACTGACTTTCTTGGCTGGTAAGTTTTGCTGCCATCTCATCATACTGTTGTGCAAAGTTTGAATCCTTGACCTCGGACTCAACCTCAAGGTTCAACAGCTTCTGTCTTTCTTCTTTTGCTTTGCCCTCAACTTCACCCAGTTTCTGCTCTTTCTCCTGGAGTTTTTGAAGAAGGTCTTGAATGTTCTGGCTTTGCTGGTCAATTTGCTCCAGATGAAGTTGTTGTTCATCAACCAGCATGAGTGCAAAAGATTTTAACTTGTTCAGCTCTCCACGAACCTTTTCCAGTTGTTTTGAGTGTTCCTTTTCTTTTCGTACTTGATAGGCTTTTTCTTGTTTCAATAGCAGCTTCAATCTGACAACAATGCACACACATTTAAACAAACAAACAAAAAAACAGTTATCGAATGTTCTTGACATACTAGGAACGTTTTTTTTTGTTGGTGGTGGTGAGTCATTCAATCAATTTTAGTCCTGGAGTAGAAATTATTCCATAGATTTTTTTTTGTAAAAATGCTACCAAGTTTGAATAGAAATCTACTGGAGACCCAAACCAGCACGAACAGGCAGCTTTGCCAGACAAAAGCACTTCTACTCGTCCCCTCTTTCACTGCTGCCACCGTGACTAAAAATCCAAAATGCAAGTGGATATTTAAATAAGCACCCAAGCTTGGCTGTGTACACCATTCTCTGGTTCTCACACCGTCTTTCTATGAGAGATTTTTTCCCCTGCTTGCATCTAATCTTTATTCACTGAAATAAAATATCTGTTTTTGTAACATAAAAATGTAAAATAAGTAAAAAAAAAAAAATAAAATCTCTGATGCTAATCCACCTAGCCACACTGTAAGCATTTGTATAAGCATTGTATATGTCTTGACATACTGTGCAAAGGACTTACCATCTAGATGTTCCATGCATGTTCTAATGCTCCTAATTATGTAATTAACATGCATCTAGGTTTGAAGACTTGTTACTCTGTGGGAATATGCCTGTTACATTCCACACATGCTATCATGACTATGATAAAGAGAAATTTGTTCAAAACTCCTCCTGACCAAACTGGCTGATGATGTCACGCTGCCCATATATGGTAAAGCCTTAATCTTTTCAGTGAATTACCTTGCTGTGGATACAAACACGATGGGACTTCAGCTGTTCCTGTCTAATCTAAAGACTTGTTCTTTTTAAAAATTCACTAGAGTACATCTCTTTGTAGCTCTACAATTACTAAGAGTGTTAACACTGCTGTCCTTGTTTGCATATCAGCACCCAAATTTATTTTGTTTAAGAAAGGGGAGCAATGCAAATTGCATTCAAAGCACATGGGCAGGAAAGGAAGTCAGCACAGTGTATACTCACACTGACTAAACACTATACCATTGGCACAACATTTTAAAACACAACTAGCTTAGTATCACTCTTGTTGAGGCCCTTTTATTAGGTGTTCTTAAATTCAGACACTCCGATTGCAATTTATCTTTATAACGGTATATTTGGTTCTACAATGACCTACATACCCTATAAAGATTGTAACGTAAAAACAGAGATACACAAACCCCAAATAGTTCTGCTTTTCTTCATAAACGAGTTGACTGGTCTCAGATGGCACAAAACAAGGTTTGAAATGGAGGAGCTGAATAAATTCCTACATATGGTCTGTTGCCAGTATTTCTGTGTGAAGGAAGTGCAGGGATACTGTATATGTGAGTGCTGGAATATGTAGGTAAATATGTTTGCAGTTGTGTGCAAGAATGTGTGTGCATTAAATGAAAATCATGAAACATGGTGTTTGAGTGAAATGATGGCATGCTATCAACGCTTGCTCTGAAGAAGGCTCATTTTCACTGATTGTGTAGGAAATAACGTGTCATGATCGACTCATATGATGTGATGTCCAAGAATTATTTCCATTTATTTAAAAGATTCAGATCTAAGTGGTTTTCTTTCTTTTCCACCAATCATATGTATCATAATCCAGGATTCATTATTTAGGGAAAAATTAACTACTCCGAAATTGAATATGAAAGAATATTCATATTAGTCGAAGGTCCAGTGGTTTCTTGTTGCCCAGACCTTAGGGGAAGAAAATCAATAAAAACACTTGCTCATCATAAAACTTTTTATCAGCTAATAAGATCATGTACTGTATGTTTTCTTTGTTTAAAATCTTTATATTCTAACCCTGACAGTATCAAACAACCACTAACCTGCAGTGCATAGTGCTATATGAAAGATTTTGTGTTACATTCTGTTTAATGTGCTAATTATCCGCATGTGGCAACCCAAATTCTACAGCCAACATTGGATACGTCCATCCGCTTACCTTTCTCTCTCTTGTTCCAGCAGGTTAGTGAAGTCATCACTCTTGTTCATGTAGTCTATGTGCTTGCGCTTCTCCACATCCAGCTCGTGAACAACACGGCGATGGCATTTCTCAGCCAGTAGTAACTGCTCCAGCATGCGCCGATATGCTTCTCTGTGCTTTTCCTTAAGCCTGTCCAACTGAGGAACATGGACATAGAACCACAGGACACATTAAATCAACAACAAACAGTGTAAATTACACATATAACCAATAATTAATGTTTGCATCCTGACAAGATTCTTAATCAACAGTTAGTTAAATATCATTTCAGTTGTCATAGATATAACAGCATAAATTTATAAAATTATCCATAAAATAAAAGAATAATTCATAATATAATACACTCTATACATTAAATACCTCTGCCATGGGCTTTTCATACACATCTTCATGATGTATGTGGTTGTTGATGAGAAGGCCATCTCTCTGCAGGGCCTTCAGGGGTTTGGTGGGAAATGCTGAGCTGTAATGAGATTCAAGCATCTCTGGACGACTGAGTTCAGACTTGAGCGCCTGGATCACATCCTCTTGAGCCTATATAAAAAGAAATATTTTCTGCTCATGTTATCCCCAAAAGAATCCATCAAGGGGCAAAATTTCAAAGATCTCAGAATGATCTCTACTGCTGTAAAACAGAAATATCTCCAAGGGTTAAGTTTAATTCACTTTACTCAAGGAAGAAAGAGAAAAGAAGAAAAATATCATGGATGACACTAGGTGGAGCTGTTGGCTTTAAGATACATAGATAGACAGACAGACAGACAGACAGATAGATAGATAGTTTGGCAGTAGAGGGGGACTAAACCTGATTTAATAACAATAGCAATGATAATAATAATAATAATAATTATAATAATTATAATAATAATAATAATAATAATTATAATAATTATAATAATTATAATAATTATAAGAAGAAGAAGAAGAAGAAGAAGAAGAAGAAGGTTTTCATGTTTTCCCTAAATATCTCCACGTTATATTAAAAAAGGATATAGTGAGACCATCAGAAATCAGATATAATAAACTAATGCTAAATGAAACTACAAATTAACAAAATGGAAAGACGAAGCTGTGGCAATCAATAAGTCATGAGCAAAACCATGAACGTCTTCTACATGGAAAGAAATATTTATCAACTCTCTTTTTCCTCTGTATCACAATAGAGTTGAGCTATAGCAGGAAGCCACAACGTGACAAGGTGTTAATGGCCATCTGTCAGGAACCAAGGACAAACTGGCTGACACAGCACCTAACACTGGTTTAGACTGGGATCAACACTGATAACCAGAGTTCCAGCCAGAACATACAGTTATCTCTTAAATGAGAGGTTTGTCAGTATTGTGAAAGATCATTACCAGCCTATTACTTTAAGAGTGATGCAATATGATCCATGTTGATTTATTCAGCATCTCAGCTTGTAAAGATATGTGCAACTTAATATGAAGGTGCAAAAAATAACTTGAATGCAAATGTAAACATCTCAATGTAGCTTGAATTATAATGTTATCACTGTAGATGTTTTGTGTGCACCTAAATTATTCAGCTCCTCTTCTAAATGTTTTGGTAAACTTCGGCACATTAAATACATTCATTATGTAAACTGCAGGTAAATCATGAATCTTACCTGGATTTCACCCTCCATGATTCCCAGCAGCTTTAGAAGGTTATTTTTGGACAGGTCCTCCAGATTTAATCTTTGGTTATTTTTCATTGTGGATTTATCCTCACTTTCTGATGCAGACATCTCCTCTTTTTCCTTTGGCTGAGCTTTGGCCTTGATGCTCTTCTCAGTGACCTTCAATTTCAAATCCTCATCCTGCGCTTCACTGATCTCATGGACAACCAGAACCCCATTAGCTGGGCTGTCCACTCCATCACCTTTGGACCTCATGTTGTCTCTATAGTTGGTACAAACAAGAACTTTCTTCACTAATTCTCAAAAATAATCCATCCATCCGTGTTCTGTATCGCTTATCATACAGAGGGTCATGGATACTGCAGACAATTTAGAAATGTCAATCAGCATACCACACATGTCTTTGGAATGGGGGATGAAACAAAAGTACCTGGAAGAAACCCCTGTGCTCTATGGATTATTCCATTAAATTACAAATATACATGAAAAGAAATGGTGCATTTTTAATTTCTGTAAATAGAATGATGGATAGTTCATAGTTCATTCCTGTCAGGTGATTTACACCCTTCTTGGCTTATATAAATTGTAAATTTATAAATAGATTGTATGATAAATGTACAACTTTTCATCTGTAAAATAAATTATGTTTATTTAATAATGGTTACCTACTGAAAAACAATCCATCCAACCAAGAAACTTATTTAGTGTGTGCAGTCAAGTTGGGGTCAGAAAATCAGACAAAATTAAACTGGAGTAAATAAAAAGATATCTGTTTTAAGAATATCATTTGTAATTACAGAATTAATGTTATTCCTAAAACAGAGGTCCAAAATTCCAGAACAAACAGTAAGAAATAAATACACTGGAAATCGGTGCTAGTGCTAAAGTTGGCATTTTGTCCATCATTAAAAGTTTGATGTGTTAATTCATGAACATGAAGCCGAGCGAGCATTTTTCAAAGCAATACATACTGAATTTCATTATTCCATTCACTTAGATTCAAATAAGGCTATGGATAAATTACAGATGTTCAGATTCCAGTGAAATCATACGGCCTGTCTCCTCTGATGTATGCTTAAATTCATTTAAACACGGACAGACAAAACAAAGCTCTCCTTCATTGCTTTCAGGGCTTTAAACTTTCTCTCAGCTGGGTCATAATCTTTGTTTTCAGAAGAGTTATTCCTTGTGGGAGGCTGAGAGAAGAACAGCAGCCAACAATGACGTGCAGTTTAGCTACCAAATAAGGAATTGACAACATGCTGCACTTAAAGTATGTTTAAATCAAAATACATCAAAGCTGAAGGCTACTTCACATTCGTAAACAAAAGTGTAGCTCAGACTTCCATTAAGTCAATTCAAACATAAGAGATTGAGAATATATCTGAAGAACAAACGTATTGTTGAACGAGCTGATAAAAGAGGAATTCAGTACCGTTTTTAACCAACATTTCTTATCTCTGTCAGTTCCACATGTTCCAGGTGTTGCCTGGCAGGGGTAAAGGCCATGTGAGAGAAGTTTTTAAAGGTGATAAGATACAGCGTTTTGAACTGCCAGGACTGATTTGTAAAATTGAACTAAAAGAAACCTTATGTCCAGCTAAAGCAGTTAATGCAATCTTAGAAAGCAGACAGGAATACTTTTACAATCAGTGTCACTGAGTACTGCTTATCTGACAAAAAATTGGAAAGAGAAGGTAACAAAGATGTAATTATTTAAGAAAGATGTAAATGCCATTCAAATTGGAGATGTCATGTGGACAGATGCAGTATGACTTAAAGTTTATGAGTTTTTTTTTTCCAAGTAATGCTTTCCAAAGTACTTGAAACTTCTGCACCAGAAACTTTTTTGCTTTTTCAGTTCTTTTTGGTCTTTTTTCATTTTTGTTTTATGTGTATAAACAGTTTTAGTGGTACAATTAATTGGGTCTGGTATTACTGGTCCCATATACCTTGTGACAGAGCATGCAACACCATCAACAAAAC
>JAOTRN010000002.1:11577995-11588387 GCA_028566695.1 Bagroides melapterus
TTCTTTATGTTGCTGTGTCATATTACAAATAACATCGTTTTGCTATAATTATTTATAAGTTCTGTGCATTAGGAGCTTGTGGACGGCCGCGCTCCGCTCTCAGCGCTTTTACCGCTAAGTATCTAAAGGCTGCGCCCAAAAATTTTAAGCGCGGCTAGTTTAACCTCGCTTTCGGGAAGAGCGGCTGGTTTAACCGCAGTGCCCTAGCGGATATGATTGGTAACTCCTGTCTTAAAGTTCTACTCGTGTCCCGAAACAGGTCGTGTTTATAATCTACAACAAAATCATGATTGTTTTCCTAATCAGAATAATTCAATTAAGTGTGACGTGCTCGAGCATTTCAATCTGAGCTTGCTAATGTAGGTCGTGTAACTAATATTGTATATTTGGTTATATTCATTTTATTATTTGTATTTAACATATACACCATCGCTTCATTCCTTTGTGTAAAATAATATGATCTGTGCTGTGTAATGAAACCGCCCTGATCCGTTTGTCTATATAAAATACAATACTTTTTTGTAGGTGCAGTCTATCAGTCTGCAGAGACAAGTGCAGGTGGAGGCTACAGTTTAGAAACAGGCAGAGAAATCCAAAACTTATTGTAGATAATTAATCACATTTAAAAAAAGATAATACACCAGTAAAAAAAAAAAGACAACTTGATTTTGTTTAAAAAACCCCTGTTCTCACTTTTTCATTTACTTAAACAATGATGTAACAAATACCTTTTATAAAATAATACCTTCCTATAATTAATAAAATAGAGTTCCGGCTTTCTTCCAGAGCGCTTCGAAAGGCCGTTGGGCGCTTATTAAATTCATGACTCCACCCCCACTCTGCTCATCCTGGAGGTAAAAATCTCCAACCGGAACTGCTCCAGGTGACACACGGCACTCAATCGCGTATGTATAAACTTTTCAGCACCATGACACCTTAACCGCGCATACTTTAGCAACCATTCAATCAGTTTTATTGTCGAATGTAATATAAAAAAACCAAGACAACACGTATTTACACGCAAGCACGTATCTCAGCAGTTTTCTCACATCTCCACACTCGAACTCTTGGATGTCACGCGCTGCTGTGATGTACTGTACATTGATTGGTTGAACCTGTGTAAATGAATTATAGCAACCGCCTCCATCAGCTCTCTTGGGGAGTAGAGCTAGACAAGTTCGACGGACTCTTGTAAAAATGACATGTGCTTCTGTGTTTTTGCTGTTATGTTTGTCTTTATCATCGCTACACCGTACATTCGGGGCGGAAGTCTCTTGGTGGAATATACTAATCAACGGCAATTCGGTAAGTGTCAAGATATGATACACACAGGAAAAGAAACTTAGAGGAGATACAGTATCTGGACGCTTCCTTACAGCCGGCTAATCAAGTTCAGTTTGCTAACAATGATAACAGCTCGCATTTCTATGTATATAATATGCATAATATTTAAGGATTTATACATGGTTGCAGTGTAATATGAGGCGACTTGTATAGATGTATTATACTGCACAAATCAGTTCGACACATTTCAGAAAAATAAATATTAAGCTTGTACATCCTGAACAGGGGTCTTTTTTGTGTGTGTATTTAGTGATCAGACTAAAGCAGAAATCTTTATTAAATGATGCGAATTTACACGTTAGTCTGTAAATTCAGTGACAGTGATGAGCTGGAAGTAAACATTGATGAGCTGGAAGTAAGCGTCACAGCTGTCATGCAAACTGCTTTCAAACGCCACGCCCCCTCACTATCAGCGCTGCTACAACGAACCGTGACCTTTAACACTGTTGCACTGCATTCTTCAAGAATAATTATTGATCTTAGAATTTAACATCTGTAGAATTGTATGAAGCTGTTTTTAGTTATGTATTTGATATACTTTTCTGACCTTGGGGCTGCTTTTTAATGACACAGAACGCTCTCTGAATTTGGTCTGGTCTTTCCCTCACTGTTGCCCTGTTAAGGACCCTACACATTAAAGTCTATATAGTAAAAAGTAAAACTCAATAACGTAGATTCTCATACACAAAATTTCTCATGCCACTTAAAATAAAAGTAAAGGAAGTAAACATAAATATTGTGAAAGATCACAGTGTGACCTTGCACTAGTTCCTCTATAACCCTTGGTCATAGGTTCAGTTGGATTAAATCTGAAAAAAATAAAAATAAGCTGTACATCCCTGCTGGGTATTCAAGTTACTATCAGCAGCATGATGTGTTAAGGACATTTCAGTTTTTTCTTCCAGTTTGTCAGCTTGTCACTCAGTTTAGCTTTTTCACATGCCACAAATCGTGAGAGAAAACAAAACCAAATGATTTTTTTTTTTGTTAAGGTGTATTTAAGGTCAAAGAGTGTCATGTAACCGGTTTTACACAGCATTGTTGTGTTCATAGACAAAGTGCTGATAAAAGCATTGATCATGTTTTTCTTTTTCAGCAACAGGATTTCATTTTTCGTAAGACTTTGTATTTCAACTCTACCATCTTCTTGAAGTGTAAGTTCTAGACAAGTTGGACATTTTGAAAAATCATGTTTTCTCAACAGAATGATTAAAAACTTCTGTGTTTGATGCTGTTTGCTTTGTGATTTAATCTGCTGTTTGCAGATTATGTCTTTAAATTATTTGAAGTATTCCTTACAATAATGTGGTGAACAATTCTTAAAGCCTGTTTTTCTTTTTATACAGTTCAAGGAGATTTGGCAGCATGTAACCAGAAAAGCTTGGCCTTTAATGTTAGTTGGTATCTTCGCTCATCCATCTGTTACAATGAAGTATTTGGCACTCCTGTGAGTATAAGTAAAATGCACCAATATGACAAAACTAAAGCTCAATTCCAGAGGTTAATTTACCTCACCAGACTCTCTTTTAGTGCATTTGATGTCACATTTCTACATGTGTGAGTTGCTGGGTGTGGTAAAATAGGTCAACAAAACATTTCCTGAAAGTGCAGACAAGGAAAATAAAATCAACATGATCTGTATTGTTGCCTTAACTACTATTTACTGAGTCTTCCTTTGTGGCCCTCCTTTGGAGCTAATACCTGCTAAATATAACTAAATGTAGATTTATTATTGACTGTTGAAATGAAATGATGTTAGAACTTGTTCAGTGGCTCCTGCCGCTATGTAAAACAGATTGTGGCTGTTGAGTAGGAAAATTGTCATGGGTCTGAACTAAGAATTCATTTTAAAAACTATAGAGTAGTGATTTCTTGTAATAGAAAAGAGAAATTGTGAAGTAAATGTGTACAAACTTAACTCGCACTCGCTTAAAACCAAACTTTTAACTCTATAAGATGCCACACACTGTTCTAAGGCAGAAGAGCTATTTAGGATAATTTTACACAGACTTTAGCTAAGAAAACACTCATGTATAAGACCAGGGTGTGTTTGTGTGGGTGTTTAATCACTTATTGTTTGCTTTTGTTAAATATTTAATCAGTAGGCATTTTGACGAAAGCTGTCTTCAGAAGCTGTGAATTTAGAAAAGTCAGAAGGGACACATGAAAGAATACATGAAATGAAAGAAAAAAGAAAATTGGTACTGACTTGTTGACTGTAGCTCTGAAGCTTGTTCCCCGTAGGACAATGTAGCAGCGACCATGTTTGGTTGGGATCACAGGCTAAAGGAAGACTGGAGTGGCTTCTATAGCCAAGGCTATGTCTTCTTCGACAGCTGTTCAGCTCTCTTCTCCCCTAAGGTCTGTGTAAAGAAGCTTTCAGCTCTTAAGCTGCTGCATACCTACAAAATGTGTAGTACAATAAAGAATGAATCATTTTTTTTAATATATGATGCAATATGTAATTATGTTTGTTACACTATTGCATGTCATTACAATTACAGCATACTTGTTTTGCAGATTTACTATAAAGAGTTTCAGCCGTTTCTGCCTCTCAGTTCCCAAGTAAGAATGACAGGAATTTTCTTTTGTTTGTTTGTTTGTTTTCTGCACATTTTACCTAGATTTTGCCTACATTTAGCACAATAATTGATTGACTATATTGGTAGTGGTATAAATTTGGGTAAAATGTAGATAAAGTATGTAGATTAAAGTCACATCTGTGATTGGTAGCATTCCACTTTTAGTGTTATTGTTTATATTATATACATATTTTATACTATATAACGGGTAGATGTCTTGAGAGAGGAAAGTAGTTAGTGGCTTTTCCTGATAATCATGCATCTATTATTTACAGGAGGGCAAAAGCATAAATCAAACCAGACATGTACTGGAAGATAAACCGGTGAGCTCTTTTTCACTAATACTTCACTCAAACCCTTTCATGCAGTTACCACATTTTAACAGAATAGTGTAAAGACAACATTTGATCATGTTTAAGGTGTACAAAATACACACACTGTCTATATTTAAATGCTAAGGATGGCTGTATTTTGTGTTATTTTGTGTTATAGTATCTTAGGGCGGTTGCCAAATCATGGACAGACAGTCCTTATATGTTTATTGTGAGGTTCGAAACACTGCAACAAGATGGCAGTAGAGGGCGCCGAGAGACAGAGGATGGAGCCAGAGATGCAACTGGCCATTTATCAATTACAAGTACATATTGAAACTTTTTATTATAATTCATCTTAGCTTGCTAACAGAAATAGGTAAAATATATTTAAAAAATGAAGCGTGTGTGTTTGTGTGTGCATGTTTACAGTGACAGTAGAAATGAAGGGTTCTCATGACTACTCTTCACCAGTTGACTGGCCTCTAATGATGGTGAGTCTTGAATCATGGAGCATTTGAGTCACTGGAAACGATCACAAAACCTTTATTCTCTAGAAACATCCCTCTTTTTTTGACAACTCAAGCAACAAATAATTAATGTGTTTATTTGTGCTAAGGCATTATTACCACATTAAAACTCACAGGAGTCTGTGAGGTCAAATAACTGGTGATGAAGTTGTGTTCTCTGTGTTCTCGCAGTTCTACATGATTATGTGCATTGTGTATGTGCTGTTCGGAGTGCTGTGGCTCCTCACTCTAGCCTGTTATTGGCGCGACCTTCTCAGGATCCAGTTTTGGATCAGCGCTGTAATCGTCTTGGGCATGCTGGAGAAGGCAGTGTTTTACTCTGAGTACCAGAGCATCACATATCACGGAGCTTACTGTTAGTCATGTGACATCATCTGGTTTTAACCAATATCTTGCCATTCAGCAATTATTAGATTATATTTCTTTCTTTATTTTCAGACCAAAGTGCTGTTATCTTTGCTGAACTGGTGTCTGCACTGAAAAGATCCATAGCTCGCATCCTCTTGATCATAGTCAGTCTCGGTTATGGCATTGTGAAGTGAGTATTACCTAATAAATTATTTTAGTAAAGTCTGCCTTTTCAGTGGCCAGGATCCTGTGTACTTGAATGGGGAGAGATATACATATACAAGACTGAAATGATGATCTTTTAAATTCGGATTTGGCTGAAAAAACCCCCCCCAAAAAACTGTTGCCCTGGATACTGTTCATGTGCATTTCTCCAAAACTTACAGAACCAAACACTTTATATCTGTGCATGTGTCAGTGTAAGAATTGTATGGATTTCTATAAATGTCTTAACCACAGAGGTAGTTGTGACTCAACATAATACAGCCACCATTTTGACTTTGCTCCTTTCATTATTTTAAGCAGCGGGTTCTCTCTAACCTCTATAGCTTATATTCTGCTCTAATCTTTTTACCATGGTCCCTGATTTACAGTTCAGATGTTGCACTTCTGAGTTTTAGTTTTCCTGAAAATAGTTGTTCTATGTTTATATGTATGAATAAGAGTCATAATGAGCTTGGTTCTGAGTCTGTGTTTGAATATTTTCTTTGTTGTTGACTCAGACCCAGGCTTGGGACTACAGTACCCAGGCTAGTGGCTGTAGGCCTGCTTTATCTGATCTTCTCTTCTATTGAGGGTATTCTCAGAGTAACAGGGGTAAGTCACCTGACTTTGCATTTCGACCCATTTCATAGTTAAAGTCTGTATAGGTTTTTATTGAACATAATAATTTAGAGAGAATGTTTCTCTTTTTTCTATTTTTGCAGGGTTTCTATGGCACAGTGGCTCTGATTGCCAGTCTCAGTCTCTCTATTATCGATTCCTGTGTCATTTGGTGGATATCCTTTTTATGAGACAAATTCCTGTCTTGGCCAGTACACACACATAACAAATAACAAAACATTGCAACACAGAGTCTTGAGACTACAACTCTTAGTTGGGACCTTGAGACCTGTTGAGACTTTCAAAAAAGATAGATTTCATTTTATTTCATCTGACTGACCTATTGTTAGTACAGTAAGTTTTAATGTAACAAATTCTTTCTAGATTATTGGAATTTTATGTAGCAAACACAGACAAGTTTAGTGATGCATATGAGACACTCATTAAATTCATACATAATGGACATGAGTCTGTCCAAATAAATTAGTGGTCTTTAATGTCCTGTTGTAAAATCTGATCCATTTTTCAACCTATTGAGTAGATCTAGCTTCAAAAAGCAAGATTAGCTTTAGTGTACAACAGTTTTGTTTTTTTTTGTTTTGTTTTTTTCCAGTCAAATGTTTGTGTACATATACGTTAGTGTGGACAGCCAAATATTGTGTTTGTTTCTCCTTTTGTGTTCTAGAATTCTCAAGTTTCTGTCTGTTTTCCTTTATTAGAATGTAATTGTTAAAGGCCTTAATTGACAAATTGCACATTTTCACCAGTCTGTCTCAAACAACTCAGCTGCTGAAGCTGCGTAGAAACGTGGTGAAGCTTTCATTATACCAGCACTTTACCAAGACGCTCATGTTGTCTGTGTTGGGTGAGCTGGATTTCTGTGTGTGTTTGTGTCCGTCAGTCAGTTTATGAGTCATACTGTTCATTGCTGTGTTTTATTTATATGTGCAGCCTCTATAATATTCCTCATCTGGACAACCAGACAATTCAAGTTTGTGGACTGTCAATCAGTGAGTATTTTAGCTTACATCTACTCAGATGTGATATGAGAAACAGTGCAGTGACTTTCAGTTTGCGTGTGGTATGTTTTTGGTCTGTCAGGGCTGGAGAGACTTGTGGATGGATGATGCTTTCTGGAGGTTACTCTTCTCCACCATCCTGCTGGTCCTCATGGTGCTGCTACGACCCTCACTCAATAGTCAAAGGTTAGAAGAATGTGTTGTATGCGATAGATATAGAAAGTGTTGCATCAGAGAAGGATTCCAAATGACACAAGCATCACAAGTTGCAGATCAGAGCCAGCTGAACCTTTGGCTATCTACCGATTATATGATTGTATGTGTGTGAGTAAATAAATATGAATTTCATCTATTTAGATTTTCTCATTCTCCACTTATTGATGAGGATGATGAAGAAGATGCAAATGAGCCTATGCTAAATGAATCATTTGGTAAGGTTCTTTATATTCAGAAAGCTCTCCATCTACCAACAGAAACAACAAAAGAATTTTAAATAATTGACAAGCAGAACACAAATCTGAGGCTACACACGTACATGCTGGTGAAAAATGAAGATTGAGAAAAAAAAATACCATGTATCATTTTTCAGTTCTTCATCTGTTTTATTTTTGGATGAGCCTGTTCACACTGTAGTGTCATATTCCTGTTCTTGACTTCCTGTTTCTGCTCAGCAAGTTTGAATTTGAGTTTAACCCTCTTATCATTATCAAGTCTGGCCAGTCTTCTCAGACCCTTATCTAATCAGCAAGATATTTCCATCCACATAACCATCTTTCAAAAGACATTGCGCTTCTTCACACCATTTTGTGCAAGCTCTATAGACTTTTTTTGTGGGTGAAAATCCCAGGAGATTCTGAAATACTCAGCCCAGTCCATCTGGTTCAACCATAGCACATAGCACAGTCAGAGTCACATACTGTAGGTCATATGTTTATCCCATTCTTATGTTTGATGTGACGTTTCACATCAGTCACTACACGCAGTTTTTATTTTTCCAATTTTCAGTCAAATAATGACTTCAAAACATGTTTATTGACATTGCACCGAGATGTGAACAAAGTGAACAGTGCTGCATTTAAATTAAGCATACAATTGTTTGGACAATTGGAATCCTGTTTTGCTTTCAGAGGGAATGAAAATGAGAGGAGCAAAGTCTGATTCAAACGGCAGTAAGAAACACTCCATTAAAGAGGTGAGAAGAACATTTCAATTATATATTAATTTTCATATTGATTCATTAGTGCATCTTAAATCAATATATTGAGCTGGGAAATGTTCAGAAGAAGCAAGTTTATAACAGAATTTTTGAATATAACATCATTTTCATGTTTGAATTGGCTTGAAATTAGCGTTTCAGCTCATTAGTGTGTGATGCAATTAAACCCTGATGTGTCCTATATGTGTCCAGGATGAAGACCTGAAATGGGTGGAAGAGATGATTCCTACATCTGCTGCTGATTTGTGAGTAAACATCCACACACTTGGCTTTACTTAACACAGTAGCATTCTGTAACCAAAATCATGGTAGGAGAATAATACTCAGTTTGTTAGTTCTTCATTTCAGTGAAGTACACTTTATTAGGATGTACACAGATTGCTTAGAGATTTTGTTGCTTGCATTGCACAACTATTATTATGCATTACAGTATCTCCATAACTTCCAGAAACTTTCCTACAGAACAGTACATGTATTATTGTTTTGCTTTTTTGTATTATACATAACAACCCCCTTCCCCTCCCCCTTTTTTATACAGAACTATGCCTGTGATTTTGGATGAAGAAGAGGTAGAGTAGCTAATGGTTTTCTGCATCTTGTGATCATGGTTAAATTTTTCTTTATGAACATAGGATCAGACATTTTACAGAGGAATAATTGAGCGAGGCATGCTGTAAAGATGTTTGTTTACATCTTTTTCCTTTTTCTGTCAGGAACGTCTCATAACCAAGCTGGAGAGATCCAAGATGCAATAGAACAACAAGAAAGAAAGCAGGATTATCTTTTCATCATGGTGGCTAAGGATATTCTCAGCAATATAGTACTAAATATTTATATTTTATATTTATGAGCACAAAAAGTGAAAATGTTTCATGGACCAGCTGTGAAACTTGAGAATGTTTAGTTCTTAAATTGTAATTTTATTAAACATTGATGTTGAAGTTGCACATATTTAAAGAATGCATTGAAGCCATTTTTTTGGAATACACTAATACTTTATATAATATAATATATTATAAGTGCTACAGTTATGTAGCCTGCTGTTAATAACTATAAATCTCACTGCTATGAAACTGTCCTCCTAGTGAAATATTTTGCTCCTCTTTCTCACATTTTCACACTCACACTTATAGTGGTGTTATTTTCAAGAAAAGTATTTACAAGAAAACAAGTGACTAGAAATGACTCTACATGTGTTCATTCAAATATGTCTAATTAGTTTTATAGAAAAACTATAAACTTCAAGACTCCTCAGCTAAGAACACTTGCTAGCAATAGAGTCTGCTTACGAGCTTAAATCTTCGGCTAAATTTGCACAACATTCTCACAAATTGCCTTCTTAATTTAGCCACAATTCAAGTCATTTGAAATAAGAAATGATTATGCCTATTAATTCTGCATTAAAAAGCTTATTTACATATATTGTTTTACGTAAAACAGCAGAACCTTCTGTTACACAAGTGTTTGGGCTTAAGTTATTTGTTGATATGATCATTTTTCTATTTGTATTGCCATAGAGGTGACAATAATTTTATTATAATAATATTGTTTTCTTACTGTTCTTATGAACAGTCTGAACACATCCTCCACTGACATTCTCAGTCATCTGAAGAACAGTTGAAATACTATTCATTGATGGCTTTTACATAGATCAAAATGCAGATCTTCTGCAGCCTGTACTCCAATAATGAAAACTTTTGCCAAGTCACATATTATTATCTCGATCTAAAGTTAAAGTGAGCTGAGCCTTCTTAGCATTTTTATACATGCTACAGTGCCTGGTATATTATAAAAAGCATCTCAACCCATTATATTAGTTTTAACTTTTTTCTACTTTCAAGTGGTGTGAATGAATTATTGAATCAGATTAAATGATTTCATCTTTTACATGTTACACTCATTTTGTCAGAGAAGTTTACAGTTTATTAATATACTTGCCTTGTATCTAGACAATACCCATTTCAATTTAGCATGTTAGCTATGGCTGGTTTTTGGTTATACTCCCAAGTATATAATTACCGACTGTAGTCTCCCTCTGCCATGTTCATCAACTAGAATACATTGATCAAATAATATTTTCAGCAATGCAATGACAATTTTGTGGTGTAAGTGCTTCAAGTTTATCAGACATGCTGTCAGTGCTGATATTTTAGCTGAGGCAGTCCTGGGATTTTAACCTACAACCTTCACACATACAGTCTCGATTAGAAAAAAAAAAAA
>JAOTRN010000002.1:11618079-11628303 GCA_028566695.1 Bagroides melapterus
GTAGGTTTTACTGAGCATGCTGGAGAATAGGAGTTCTTTTGGTAACTTCGTCACACTCGCTCCTTTCTATTTTCATTCTATGTTATGCTTTATTAAACTGGGAATGCTTTGAGAATATTAGTTTTTATACAGACAGTTTTTAATGTAGAACTCACATGATGAATAATTGAATATCAGCTCTTGTAAAAGGTATTTGTAGGCTGTCAGGATTTGAACCCACTTTTAATTCCTGTTAAGTCTAGTCCTAATCCAGCAGCCTGATCTCCTGCTGCATAAAAATATAGTGCATGTGACTCGAACTGGGTTCTACAGGCAATTCGATGGGCTTAGACTTGACACATTCACGCTTTTTTACCTGCACCCTTCATTTTTCATTTCTGACTCTCTGTTTTACAGCATGTCAGTCTACTTAATGGACGTGATATCTCTGTCTCTGTGTTTATAGTTTATCCTTTTTTCCAGTCTGCCATCTCTAGGTGTTTGCAACTATGTCTGGATGTCTCTTATTCCATCTGTAAAACATATTTATAAAAATGGAGACTAAGCTGTAGAAGATACAAATCTATTCAAACAGAGGAGCGTGGTGTAAAGTGTAGCTGTCAGGCATTATGCAGCATCTGTCAGTGTGTGAGAGTGTATGCTTGACTTTTGCCTTCATGGTGATCCAGAGTTTACTCCTCCCCCTCACCATCTGTCTGTTGCCCTCACTGTGTTAGGAGTGACATTAAACACTTAACGTCCCTGTTGCTTGCTCTCACCCACACATTACTGCAGAGGACAAGTGAAGAAAGCTCTGTGTCCTCAGAGAAGCTTTGCCTTATCAGGAGCCTGAGGGCAATTTCTATTTACCGCTATTCAACTTTCAAAGGCCACAGTCAGAGACCAGTCATTAAAATCATTACGTAATCACTGCATTAAAATGATTGAAGATGATCATGATTATTTGATGGTTGTAGTGTTAACACTTCACAACCCCAAGATCCCTGGTTCAAGTTCGGTTCAATTCATTTTTAGGTGTGTAGCCTTTTTAACAATAGACATTGTCACTAGGCAAAAACACAGAACATAAATGAAACCAATTTAAATGTAAACTTAACACTAATTAGCAAACCCGAGACAAGGAAAATCTGGTAAAGGATTATCTCCATAACTTTGCATTGGGTTTCTCCAGACTCTCCTTCCACCACCTTAAAACTTTAACAGTGGGTAGATTAGCTACTTGAAACTGGTAGTCCATCCTTGATGTACAGTATTCACACCACACAGTGTCCTGATCTCCAGATCCACTGACACACTGACCATGAAAAATCTTATGCAGTATATCATAAATCCATATCAACTACAACAAATATTCTCAGTGAATAATTCCCAGACATTCTGTACATTTGACAGAAGTCAGTTATGACAGCAGTTATAATGATCATATTTATGACAATAATATAGGCTCAAATTTATCCATGCTCTATATCTATATAACCATGCCCACCTCATCCAGTTCACAAGGATTCTCACTGGACCTGTTTCTAGTTCAACCTGAAACTACACACTGGGGTTTTACTTTGGGTTTTTTTTGCACTCTGGTTTGCCCTTTTTGCTTTGTCAATTGGTCTGTTTTTATTTATGTTTTTTAATCCTTGCCTATTTTTTTATTATTTACTTCAGGTTAGCATCTTTATAGTATAGAAGCATTTATTCCTCAGATATACATTACAGCACAGTGAAATTCTTTCTTCCCATATCCTAGCTTTTAGAGGTTTGGGTCAGAGCACAGGGTCAGCCATGATACAGCGCCTCTGCAGCAGTGATGGTTAAAGACCATGCTCAAGGGCCCAACAATGGCAGCTTGTGCTGGGGCTTGAACCCTGATCCACAACCCAGTGTCTTAACCACATGATCCACCACTGCGGCTGTGTTCATTTTAACATTCACACACATTGTCCAGTCTTATCCAAGCCTAATAATGTTATAGATGACAAGATTATACCAGAATATTACCTTGTTTATTTGCTTTATGGCATATTGTTTATTATTCAGTTGCATATTTTAATAATGGATTTTTAATCATACATATCTGTGGTTTAATTACTTTCCTAGGGCTTGGTTATTTACAGTTACTGAGCTGTTTATCATATGAAAAACTAAAAACATTGATCTCATAGTCTAGACCATGTCTGTATTGTGGCATTCTGTTAACGTGAGATTGTTTTTGTTGTTTTTTTAATGCCAGTCAAGCATTTAGAAACAGTTGCTGTGAATTAATGAGTTTCGGAGCATAATGCATGTTTATAAAGACTGATTTCACATTCATTAAAATGGATATGAAAATGGGAATGGAATCTGTTATAGCCATCTGAAGCTGTACATCTCATACTGTGTTTGTTAATTGGTTGTTTATTTGAATATTTACAAAAAACAGAAATTTATGCCACAAATTTTTTTTACCCATATTCCTACATAAATACAACTATAACTACATACATTTAGGGATAGGATGCATATGTGAGCTGCATACCAGCTGTAGGGGATGAGTATAAGGGTATTATTTGTGTGTGTGTGTGTGTTTCATGTGTGTTTTCTCTGTAATCTGATGTCCTTCTTTCATTAGCTGAGGACTGCCAGCTGCTCTCTCAGATCCCCAAAGTGCGCTGCCTGAGAAATGAACGGCGAGAGGGTGAGTGTTCCGAGCTCAACACGTTCTACCTGTAGCCTAAAGATCATATCCAGCTCCTTCTATCCAGCATAAAAATATGAACAAATCTGATAGGGTCAATTGCACCAGTTTTTTTTGTACCTTAGCACTCCAGATGTAATGTGCCTGATTTTTAAACAGACACTAAGATCCAATTTTATACTGTGATCATTCTGGCGTTCGTACCTGTAATGTAACTCTGAAACTAAATAATTCAAAGTGTTAATCAGTAAATCTGAAATTCTGCCTGCAGCTCTGCATGGAAGGTGTCTCACCATTATACTTTGCTGCTTTCGGTTGTTGATTATCAGTAGAAATGTAGAAGGCCGTAACTGGATCAGTGCGTTTGGCCTTTCACTCAGCTGGCATTTGGTAATCTAAGCTGAAAACTTGGCAAATTGATGAAATGAGCAAGAATGTACTGAGCTCCATCAGAGTGGAAGTGATATATTTGTGGAAGTGAGAGTGGCACTGAAATATTTGTTTAGACTTTAACCTCCTAAACTCACTGACCTCATTGGTGCATTCAGATTTACATTCCTCTTATAATTACACATATTTCCAAGAGCTTTTATTGCATATCCTTTAGAATTAGAATGCTTTAGAGTTAATGGCTAAAAAATAAGCTCTACATTTAAAGTTTTGTTTAGCATCAATTAATATATTTATCTATGAGAATACAGAAGCACACTTTCACTATGTCATAAGTGGCAAAGAAGTAGATATTTTGTGAATTTGTGAATGTTTTGTGAATGTTCTAAGACATGCCCTTTGAAGAAATGTTGTATTGTTTTTCGGGCAGGTTTGATCAGGTCTCGAGTGAGGGGAGCCAGCGCTGCTTCAGCTTCTATCCTCACCTTCCTGGACAGCCACTGTGAGGTGAACACAGACTGGCTCCAGCCAATGATCCAGAGAGTCAAAGAGGTGAGCACTTAGAAAGACTGAAAGATATTTAGTCTGTGGCGTCTGTGTGTGTGTGTGTGTGTGTGTGTGTAATGAAAATTTTTTGGAAATTAACATGCACATATGTGCTCACACGCTGTTGTGAAACTGTGACAGATGATAGCTCTTTAACCTTTTGTGTGTTAAAAGTCATTCATAATTCACAAATGGCATCAGTCCAGTAAGACTTTAGAAATACTTCCTGAGACAGAGAGAGAGAGAGGGAGAGAGAGAGAGAGAGAGAGAAAATGACAGAGAAAAAAGTGTGTGAGAGTGCAAGACAGAGACTGGAAGGAGAGTGTGAGCAAGAGAGAGCAACAGAAACAGAAAGAGAGAGAGAGGGGTGGGTGGGTCTCATACAGCTGCTTCAAAAAGCCTCTGGCATTCCCCTCCTTTATAAAGTTAACTAAATCACCAGCATTATCCTAGCCAATCTTGTTCTCTAAGAGAATAGCTCTAATGCAAGGCATTTAACAGAATCTTTCTCCTTTTTTCAGCACATCTCAATAGTAATTTCATTCTCTTGACAAATTATCACATTTTAGTGATCTCCTTTAATAAACATGCACAGGGGAAGAGACTCCTCCCATATCATATATCACTGCACTTCATTTCTCTATTTTACAACATCATACATAGCACATGAGTCTTACTCTTGTGTAACTCTTAGCTTGTGTTGTGTAAATGTATAAAATGTGATGACCGTGTACATGTCAGTTTGAGGGATTGTGAGTATTAAACCCTTGAAACCCATGAACGGTGTTGTCAGGCATGTGTCGAGGTGCTGGAGCTATGCTTTGTTTGTCCTGATTAATCAGATTATTGTAAATCTGCTGCAGGCCAGGCCCTAGGAAGAATTCATGTGGCTCTGAACTACAAGAAAGTTAATGATCCATACAGAAAGACATGATCTCCAACCAGCACACACACCCAGTGTCTGTCAGTGGAACTGTTAACTCCTAGTCTGATGAAAAGATGTTTCACCTAAAATCTTAGTGTAAATACATGCTGAGAGAGAGAGAGAGATAGAGAGATAGAGAGAGAGAGAGAGAGAGAGAGAGAGAGAGAGAGAGAGAGAGACTGTCATGAGAAAGAAAAACATTCTTTTGAAAATTGGAAGATATTTTTTATAATGAAGAACAGAGCAAGCCATATTTACTCATATCTGTAGGAATAGCAGACAAAAACGTTTAGTCTACCGAGAAAACAATACAGCAAGTAATAAAAGAAATAATACTGTAAGTTTAACAGAAGAGTTGCTAAACACTTTTTTTTGTAGAATGAATTCAGTCTTAGATTTTTGTTAAATACTCTCAGAGGCACTGATGGAAGACATCATATAAAAACATGTGCCCATTCACAAAACATGATATTGTGTTTGTTTTATTGAATAATTAAGTGTCTTTATTTTAATGAATAAAACAGTCTGTTTCTATGCAAATCAATTCATTTTCTTATCAAATTAGTTAAATCAAAATCCATGGATTAAATTTGTGGAAGATAAACAGATACCACTTACTAAGTCTGAATAATGAGTAAGTTCAAATTATTATTTTTCTCAATTATTATAGCCTCTCAATAATAATGATATTAATAAATACTAAATTAAACCATAGTAATTGAAGAGTTGTTTTTTTTTCAGATTGATGCCTTTGCTTCATTACAGCTGGTTTCATGTTTATCTCATTTGCATAATGAACGATAGCAATGTTTCCCATTTTTTATTTTATGTTTGTACTGTGCATTAAACAGTTTGTCACTGAGTCTCTCCACCTTTAATCATTGTTAGACTGATTCACTGGTTTTTTTGGAGCCGGTGAGCATTGATGAAGTCATTGCAGTGATTAAAAACAAAGAGAACAAAAAAAAAACTAAAAACTAAATCTACATCTACATTCATTTACATATTGTTTCCTTCTTTCTTTGCACATGATGTCAATGAAACTGCTTTAGCTTGCATCTTAGTTTGCAGAAACAGCACCAAGACCTTTCGCTAAGATTTTTCTCTCATGTTTATCTCATCTGAAAAGGTTTACTGTAACACTGATTAAAACTGAATTATGAGGAAACAGATTTTCTGATCTCATTTTATTAATATGCAATGCAAATGTTGAGGACAGAGAATAACGTGGGATAAAATGCAGGATTATCACGTTATAGTGTAACTGATGAGTTTGAGAGAGAAAAGATTGTAAAGATGTAAACAGTTTCTAAGTTCCTTTTTTTCTTTTATTCAGAGAGCTTCATTAATTGAAGGTAAATCAATATTCGCTGCTGTTATGGTGCAGCTTTGTCCCTGTGCTGTCTCAGAACCCTCATAGTTCTACACTGAGCTCAGAGTTCAGCAGGTTCAGTCAGATTACTAAGAACTACAGCTTTAATTGAAAACACTTGCTTTATCATCTACACGGTGTATAAACAGTACATTAACATGGACATGCACAATAATCCCTTTCAGGAGTTCTCTGTTTTATGTATATTTAAAATATTATATATTTCATTTTAGTGTGATTTATACTAAATGTAAGTACATTACGCACTATACGTTTATTTTCATTTCATTCATTTATTCTTTCATTCATTTATTCATTCATTAATCACTGCATTATCGTGGAATATGTGTATAGATATATACAGGGAATACATTCTTGATGGGATGCCAGTTAATCTCTGGGCTCATTTGATTTCCATTATTTGTTTGGACACTGATTAAACATTTACAGTCACTACTACATTTTAATTGACTGTTTATTAGTAAATAAACTGTTTAAATACATATAGACAAGTGATGAATTAACTGAAAAATCTGAATCATTACATATAATGAGCACAGAAGCGTCCAGTCAGGTGTATTGTATGTTAGAATTAACAACCCACTGTGCTCTGTGAATTTTTGGATTTGGACCTGCAAATCAATATCAAGTTATTCTGACTGATTGTATTTGCTGTTTGGCTCGATTAAATTGGTGTAAATCATATGCAATAGCCTTCACAGTCACCAGATCTCATCGTAAATGCATATCTTGTGGTTATTTTGGTCCAACATGTTAGCCAATACCGTCCATTAACAACATTAAAACACTAACTGAGGCATAACCTTTTGGAAAAATGGTGTTTAAGTAAAGTTCCAGAGACCTGAAGAACTTTTGGCAACAAGCGTTGAATGTGTTCTGGCAGTTTGTGGCAGCTTAGCACTTTAATTATGCTGTGTGTTGACTTTTTTAACCTGTCACCCAGAAGAGTCTTTTCCACTCAGATAGGTTATAATACAAAACATTCAGGACCATGGACAGATCAAGACATGACCGATGTCCTAGAAGCTCCAAAAATGGTGGTTGGGGTTTTGAACGTTTAAACAAAAGTCCACTTGGTGACATATCATTAAGGATGTGCCTGGCTGAAAAGATAAGCTTTGGCATCTCCTACACTCTTCTAAGCATTCTGCCAACAAGGCTGTTAATAATGAAGCATTACAGATCAAACACTAGCAATCCAAAAGGCAGTAATAGCTCCAAATGTACTTTTTGTTTACCTCTCAGAAGTGTGATAAATGTGATGTTCTAGATGAAATGCTTGAACAATGTGTGGTCATGATGAGCTCTAGGTTCATCTCACTGGCACATAAAATAACAAGAAAGATTATAAAAATTATTTGGGCCGTTGTGGGCACATGTTCCTTAGCAATGTATGTATGTATGTATGTAAGACACTAGAACAGTTCTCACCATTGCATGAATTTGGTTAATTAATGTTTAATTTAATAAAAATTAGGTACAGAATTCTGACAATTCTGATTAGTTGTCCATATGCTGAACTTCAATGACGCTTCTATAGTCATATTGGTTTGAAATCATGCCTTCATCTTGCCACACAGATACTGAATCATGCCAGATCGTGAACAGGAAGTATTTCTTGGGATTGTGGCTATAATAGATATCATCAATCCCAGAAGGCATAAGAAATAACTGCCTGTCAGTCTGAATACAAAAAGTGATTGACAGTTTGTAATAGAGGACAATAAATCTGAAGCATCTTAAGAGCTTATTCACATATACAGGAAAGCCCTTACAACAGATGTTGTCGGCTCAGTAAAGTTACACCTACCCAAAAGGATTAGAAAAGAACAATTACAGCTCACGTAGCGCATATACGTCAGTAGCTAGATAATGACTAACCTTTTTGTTTAACGGTTAACACACACATCTCATGTTCACTGGTGAAAAGCCTTGATTGTTTCTCACTCAGACATTTTACTAATTGGTTGTAGATTACTGACTGTTTCTGCATCCTCTCAGGATCACACTCGGGTTGTCAGCCCCATTATTGATGTGATCAGCCTGGACAACTTTGCTTACCTGGCAGCTTCTGCTGACCTCAGAGGAGGTGAGGGCGAGATTCATAATCTTAATACACATAATCTCTCCAAGCAGCAGAGCACAAACAGACATGTTTAGTTATTCATATGGAATATACATCTGAACATAAAGAATGACCTCGAAAACACTTACTTTTTTCTACTCATTAATGTTCATAGTCTAATCAATGACAAATGATTTTAGGTTCTTGTTAGTCAACAGGTTAATAATAATAATAATAATAATAATAATAATAATAACAATAGGTAAATAATAATATTTTATTCAAAATAATTAAAAGATAAGGATGGGTTAAAGAGTAAAGTGACTCCAGCTTGCTCTCTTCCTCTCTGACTACAGGGTTTGACTGGAGTTTACATTTTAAATGGGAGCAAATTCCTATTGAGCAGAAAATGGCCCGGACGGATCCAACTCAGCCAATCAGGTGAATGTCTCAAATCCAGAATGTTCCTAATATATTTATTTCATCTTGTTCCCCATAATAGTATGCAGGATGGAGGTAATTATTATGTGGTATACTACACGTGACCTCTATCTGTCAGTCAGAATCACTTTTGAAAACAGTTTCCTCCAAGTTGCATCATCATGTTTTAAACAGTCTATCACAAATCTCAAATTTTGTTTTCTATATGAAGTATATTGTAAATAAGATAAAAACATTTCACAATATTGCTATTAAGTGTGCTCATTTATTAGCATCAGCTAATTATCTTATCTAGCCTTTGGTTAGCATTATAGCAATAGATTGTTTATAAAGCCAATATATGACCTAAGGTACTTCAGATTTCAGGTTTGGTGTAGGAATTTCAAGTAAAGTCAAGTCAAGAAGATTTTATAGTCATTTCAACCATATATATGAGATAAAATAAATGAGATAACTTTTCTCCAGGACCATGGTGCTACATAGAACAAAAGACATAGCTAAAAAAACAACACAGAGCTAAGGTAACAACACAGAGCTAAGCTTGCCACATACATAGCAAGACAAAACACAAAAGAGAATACACAAAGGCAGCGTAGACTAGTAGGTTTTACTAATACCGTATGTTCTATAGTACATGTGCAAAAATATAGCTGAATAAATCTGATGCATAGCAAGGCATTTTTAACACATTTTTTTCTCTTTCCCTTTTCTCTTCATAATAGTACCTTCAGTAAAGGTTTTAGTAAACGAAACAGTCAGGAGCTTTAGATTTAGATTACTTGATGTGTTTTTATTTATTCAGCAAGAAGCTTATGTAATGTAAGTCATTAGCTTGTTGTCTTTCTCCATATAAATGTGTCTTCTCTTTTTTAGGACTCCAGTGATAGCAGGTGGGATCTTTGTTATGGACAAGAGTTGGTTCAATCACCTGGGCCAGTATGACACTCATATGGACATCTGGGGTGGTGAAAACTTTGGTGAGTTTGATGAGTGCTGTGTATTACAAATAAGGTGAACAAAAAAGCTCTCTGCAGTGATTAAAATGTGGGATGTGAAGGTGTAAATTTGACTCATTATTTAATAGGGTCAAATCTATAATAATTTTCAATGTCCAGAGCGTGATCAAGGAGACCTAAAGAGGGATAATCCATATTCAGAAATCAGGAAAACGGTCAAACTAGGAAACAGTGACAATGGAAAAGAAATGCATGATAAGATTTCCCATGAAACAAATACACAACACAGTATGAAAACACTGATCACCTGGAAACAAACCAATGACAGAACAGAAGCACAGAGACAGACCTAGAACAGTGTCAAGGATTAATGTTGGAGCTGGATAAGTGCAGACTTTAATTTTATAAGGTGAAACAATGAAACAACAGAACGGAAAATATAAACCAAACATACAGCAAAACATACAGACTATGAGCAAGGCTATGGTAAAGCAGAAAACAACACAGAACCTCACATGGTAATGAAAACATACATGAAATCAGCATCGGACTCTGACCTGTGCCTCTCACTGAGGGGAAATTTGTGGCATATATAGAAATAGGCATAAGATTATGGTGTGGTTGTATGAATTAGGACAAGACCTTTATAACTGTACTAAAAGTCAGGAAAATAATCTTTTAGCTTTGTATGTGCTAAAAAGGGTTTCCCATGAAGCATTATCTATAGTGATAAGTGATTTTTAAAAATTCCAATTACCCCTGCCTTTACTAGCGAGCTGTAATAAAAAGAGAAAAAAGTGCCCTTTCTCCAGTCGATCACATGACAGTCATCTGAAA
>JAOTRN010000002.1:11689919-11710373 GCA_028566695.1 Bagroides melapterus
ATTGTTGTTTCTATAGTAACCTTCACATGCACTTGTATGAGGTGGTTACTAAAAATATAAATGAATTTTAATTTAAGAAATTATTTTAATAAATAAAATAAAGGGCTTGGCTGTTTGCACATTGTGCGTTATGTTTTTGTTTTTTTTTAAAGTCCACTTCATTTTGAATAGTCTTGTTTTATTGTTCCTTGGTAATATGACCAGCTGTATGTTATCATATCAAAAAAATGAGAGAGGGAGGAAAAAGAGAGGCTGCTTATAACCACTAGAATGTAGATGATGACAGCAACTAGCTTGTATTGTGGAAGTTTCACATTTATGTATGTAGTACCTAATAATAAAAAAAAAGAAAAACTAGGATGTGCTGCTATGAAAAAGTAACCAGCTAGTAAGAGATCACACCACCTTCAATTTGCACTTTCATAATAGTTAACAACTACGTAATCCTGGCCACCAACAAGCCTAAAAAAAGGTTTTGGCTTAAGCATTACAGGTGACTTAGCCCCTCAAAAAAAGAAAAAGAGCTCACCTGGATCGCCTCTTGCTCTGCGTCTCTCCTCCCCGAGTAAGAGTCGCTCGGACTGCAGGAACAACCGTTCTAGCATCACCATCTCTGCTGAAGGACTTTCTTGCTGCACAGATGTATGACAAGGTTGTTGTACTAATTCACAGCAAAATTCCTTAATTACGTACTTAATTTCTTAGTCATTTCCTCAAGTAAGTATAGCCCTCTGTTTTCCTATATACAGTCAGGTCTCTTTAATGTGCTGTCAATAGTTCCTGCTTGCTCTTTGGGTGTTTTGACTTCAGCAATTGAAATGCAAGGTGACTGGCTTGACCAGTGCTGAACCTTCCACTTCTTTACTTTAAAAAAAAAGTTGGCACACAAAAATGTGCAATAATTGCTAGATTTTTCACCCATAAATCCTCACGTTTCAACTCCAATATACAATAGACAGCTTTAATATCAGTTTTTTTTCAAGGTCCAAATGTTTAGGAATCTGACTGTATATACACCATGTGGTCACCTCGCTGTCACTCCTATTTGCTTGGGAAACATTACATTCCAATGTTGGTCCACCCTTTGCTGCTATAACTGACTAGATTTTGGTTTGTGGCTTTGGGAATTCACAAGATTGTTTTTTGCTGGTGCAATATATCCTTAGAATTAATTAACATGCAGAACTGTTAAAAGTTGTATGCTCAGACTCACCTGAGACTCAGCCAGTAAGAGCTGCCTGTACTTGTTTAGCATGTCTGAGGTACATTTCAGCAGCAGCTCTGATACATTCTCAAACTGCTTATCCACTACACACAAACAGATAAGAAAGTGCCATGTGATATTCATTTCAAAACCACATTGGTCTATTTGACCTGGTACGTATAAAATGGCAACAAACTCTTACACAAGCCAATTCAGACAGTTTTTTTTTTTTTATTATAAACAATAGTTGCAACTTTAGAGGTTTATGATTGTATGCCTGGCTTGAGCATAACCTGTTAGCAGATCAGCTTGGCTGGGTAAGGCTCTAGAGCAGGTATGGTAGGGCAACAGGTGTCTTGCAGCATCCTCAAGCGAAGTGAACCGAGAGTATGTATTTGGATTAAGAACAGAGTCATAGTCTGAACAAAGCTGCTGCTTGAGCCTGTGAATTGCACACAAACATGCAATATGTTATGCTTGCTCTGCAACACAAGGTCAACTTTCACAAGGTAAAACAAACTCTCTTATAAAATGCCAGAAGTTTTCATAAAATTATGTTGTCAATACTAAGGATACTAAGAACATCTGTTGACCTCTGCTGCCGCATTGCTGGAGTGAGCCTTTCTCTTGCCTTCACACTGACACAGGGCACCTAAAGCAGCAGAATGTGAATGAATCACTATAATTCATTATTTTTAAATATATTTAGAAATACAGTAAAGAATGAGCTATCATATTAATTCTCTGATATGTCCTCAGTAATTAACAAGACACATAAAAATCATGCATTTTCACCTGAAGTGTAGTATGGCCCTTGGTGTCCTGGGATGACAAACCCTCAAAACTCTCCTGCAGGTCAGGTGAGGGCATTTCTTCACCATTCATTACACCAGGAACTTTGATTTCTGATATGAACCAAAAGAGAACCTGTTATAATGTATTTCTTCTTAGCTATGGTTGCACTTGTGAGTTTTGTTGTAGAGGGTAATTAATCTTACTGCTTTGTTGTATGTGCTGCCGGGCTTCATTAAGGCCAGTCTCCAGGACTCCACTGAGTCCAGTCGATACAGGGATAGGTAAATGCTGTTGCTCAGAAACACATATCTTTTCTGGTATTGAAGATGGACTCATGCACAGCATGGATTCCTCTTGCCCCTGCATTTTGCCACTGAAAGCCACAAATGCTGAGGAGGGCTGTCTGTCTGAAAGTGGAGGTGTAGGAAACATTGTTGAGGGAGTACTTCCAGAACACTGGGTTATGGGTGGTGAGACTAACATATCACCGTGCTCGGACCCAGAATGCACCGGTGTGGGGATTCCTCCACACTCAGTCAGCACAGAGAGGACCTCAGATGAGGAACACACAGCCAGTACCATATTTGAAGACTCTGTCTCACTAGCTGCAGGAGAGATATTGCTGTCCAAACACTCAGCAGAGGCTGCAGCGTTAAGTGATTCCTGTATGGATATATGGAAAATAATTAGACCAGGTTTAAATTCCTGTATATCCAAAGTATGACTAAATCTAACAGTTATATAACTTTTGTGACTCAACTGCTTGATTTACCTGTAGGGAATGATGCATGAATGCTGGATTTGGTGGTGTTTGGCTTCCTTCAACAGCTTGCTGCTTCTCTGGGTGCATAATTAGGTGTTTGGACAATAATGTGACAGGCTCAGGGGAATTGGTGCTCTCTGGTGGTGCCTGCAATAGAGTAATGACTGGGGAAGGCTGTGTGTGCATTTTGGCTATAGCAGCTTGCACTGAAGCTGTAGGAGACAGTGTGCCTTGCTAGAACAGGGACACAGAGAATAGGTAAATATTACATATACTCAGGCTTGGTATTGGTAACACAACCAAAAATTTTCTAAACGTAAGAGAAACAATAGGAAGCTTACTTGTAAGATACTCTGTAGTTGTTCATTTGTTGCATTTTTATCTGCTGTGGTTCTCTCAGGCAAAAGAAGCACTGGGGTCTGTGGAAGACTTAGCTGCTCCTCAGGGCCCCCTGCCATAGCCCTTTGTGCCTGTGACACAAAGGGCAAGCTTTGCACCAGTGATGGCCCATTCACTATTGATATGGCAGTCATATCAGGGGCAAGCACACCAGGAGTATTGATCAAGGTGATCTGCTTCCCTAAGGCAGGAGTGTGGACAACACCACCTTGCTGCCCATGTGCATGTGCAGAGTAGGCCCCTGCTAGCTGCGCCGGCATCTGGAAGACGGTAGGAGGCGCTGACTGAAGCTGCAGGGGTCCAGACAGGAGAGCTCCCTGTCTGAGTGTGAGCTGGCCAGTCGGAGTGGTAAACACAGGGCTAAAATTCAGTTGCCTGGGGCGTACTGTTACAATCTGTGAGCCATCAACAAGCTGTCCTGCCAGAGGGGCTGCGCTTGGCATTTGATTGTTTGTCGTGCTGAGCAGTGGCCTAGAGACAGTTGCAGACTGGTTTACAGAGCCTTGACTAGGCAATATAAAGTGGCTCTGGCCATGAAATAGACTCTGGGGCTGAATGACAATTGAGCCTCCCTGGTTAACTAGCTGCAAACTCACAGGCTTGTTGAGTGTGGTTGTAGACTGTGATGGCAGAGGCTGCCTGGGGCCCACAGGAGAAGACAACAGGATATTTTGTGATGCAGCTGGAGGAATAAAAGCAAGTCCTGGAGATGATTTCTGCTCTGAAGGTTTTGGGCTTATCTGTACCAGTCTAGGCTGGATGTTGACTGGCAGCTTGGGTTGGATAGGCAGAGGGGTCCTTTGCAATATAATCTCTGGAGGTGCTGTTGTCCTAACAGCAGGACTCAATGTAAGGCCTGGAAGGGTTTTGTGGATGATCATGTTGGAACTCTGTGCACGACTCAGGCAGAAGGATGTGTCAGATGTGGGAGGTGCAGGGAATACGTTCCCAGGTAACAGCCCCATTAATTGGGGTGGTACAGGCTTGAGTGAAGGGCAACCTGGTCCCACAGCCAACAGGGATGGTTGAGGAGGCTCCACTGCAACCTGTGTGTCCCTGGGCAATGGTGTGACCCCAGAGATACTCAGTGGTTTAGATATATATGGAGGTGAAGGTGGGGGAATACCAGATGGGTAGAGAGAGAGCGCTTCACTAGACTGGGCAAGACCTGCCTCTAAAGCCAGTGTGTGCTCAGTGATGTCAGCCTCCTGGAGACTCTGCTGTAGAATGTCACATGTCTCCTCCTCCTCTTCCTGTTGCTGTGGCACTTCTGCCTCAACTTGTGGAGGTTCGCGTACCTCTTCAGAATCCTCTCCTCCTGCTGGTGAGGCCAGTAAGGCCTCATCCAGGAAGGAGAGATCCACACACCCTGATATAGGTGTGTCATGAGAGCCAGCATCATCTGCCAACAAAGAGACAGGGCTCTGGAGAGAAAAATGGAAAGAACAATTTGTGAGTTGAGAAATTGTGGGAATATCATAGATAGTTAGCAGAGAGAAAAAATAGATGCCAACCCTTGAAACCACTAGACTGCTGTCATTAACAGTAGGAACCAAATTAAGATGTGAACTTAAACAAAATTCGGAGAGATGCAGTTTATGGTGATCTAAAATAGTGGTGATCTAAAATAATTCTCCATCTACTATTTTGTCAATGGGGACAGAGGCCCAGACTTACCGGCGTGTCTGTGAACAGGGACGGCTCCCCAGAGGAAGAATTAATGAGCAGGTCTCCACTTAGCAGCTGTTTGAACAGATAGGAGAGAAGATGACTAATTGTTGGGAGAGCTTTCAAGCGTCTCCAAAATTTCTCTCCCATATACAAACATAGTTTAGAACTGCTGATTGTTAGTATTATTTGAGATTAATTTAGTATTAGTTTATTAATGTTTAAAAGTCTGATTTGATTCTAAAGGGTGTAACATAGAATAGCAGAACTTATTTAATGTTTATTTAAGCTACACTTTGTATTGCATGAGTATACAGAAGATATAGTGAACCTCTTTTGTCCCATGAAGGAAGTCATTCAGGGCTTGTGGGTCACTAGTAGAAACAAAAGCAAATCCATTAATGACGTTTTAAATTAAATATAATTAAACCTGAGCTTTGCATTTCCTTTGTGAACAAACCTGGTCCAGCAATGGTGTAAGACTTATAACAGTTCTAATAATTTCTGAGCAAGGACAGTCAGGTAGAACTTACCACAACACATCAAGTAAACATGTGCCATCTTCATCCTCCATTTCAACTGAGGCATGTGAAAGTAGCACAAAAGTGAGTAACATTACAAATTATCATCATAATTTGACAAATTCACTGATGTATAAATATTTATTGAGCAACATCCAATTTTCAAGTCCAGTAATGGGAGCAACATCCAATCCAAGTCCAGTAATGGGAAACCAATTGTGCATCTAGTTTATATGCTCCAGCATAAGCAATAATGACTGCACATTTTTGTTAGAATATTAACATTTACCACCAGCTAGCTACAGTTGTAGGCCAAAGGTTTACATACACCAAGGTTAAAGATATTCAAACCTAAATTTTCAGAACATGTACTTCATGTTCTTCATGTACTTTCCTGTGTTAATTAGCATATCTACTTAATCTAATCCACAAAATATGTCAGTTCAAATCAGTAGCATGATAGACAGATTTTTTTTATTTAGTGTATCAGATTTTCAGTGTGTGAAAAATGTACATACACTTGTATATTGTGTTAGTATATGGTGCCATTGGCTTTTAATTGCATGAACTTGAGTCAGGGTTGTGTGGTAGCCTTGTTTTTATTCATTCCATCTGACAAAACTGATGTAATTTGGTTAGATTTGCAGGCCTTCAAGATGAGAAACAATTTTTCAGTTCAGTCATCAAATCTTATATACTGTAGGAGTCTAGTCACAGTATATGAAGACCACACCAGTACTTCTAATTTTACTCTGGTTTTTAAGCTATTTTGTTGCAACTTTGGAGGTTTCTTATGATAAGGAGGTGTGAAGCATGTTAAGCAATCAACGAATCTTCTCAGGGCCCAATCTCATGAATCATGAAAATTTTTAATTATTAATGCCATTTAAAGCAGAATAGTAGAGAAAGGGCTGGTCTTGTAGAAGCTTTAAGACACTTAAAGCTTTGTGCTGGTCATCTGAAGGGCTTCACTATTTCTTTTCACATTCTACTACAACTTATGAGCTTAAGCAGCAGCACACTCTCACCTCAGAAGAAGGGGGCTCCATTAAGAGCAGAGGGATCGAGGGATGGTGGACGTCTCAAAGGCCACACATCAGGGACTGAAACCAGGCCTGGGAGGCCAGGCACCCTTGGTTTATCTCCCATAACAGGTACATAACTGTCTTCTGCACTTTAAGAGATTGAACAACTAGCATCAGATCATTAATTTCATTAAAATACAAAATCAAGAGGATACCATCTACACTTCATTATGCACAAAGGCGCTATTAATCGACTACACTATTACAGGCAACACACTGTGTTTAGAATTACACTGTGATGAAATCCACACCTTTTTTTAATCTCAGCCACCTTATAATGTGGTTGGCCTATTATGGCTTGCTGAGGAAATAAAACCGATTATAGTCTAATAATGTAATCGAGGCTTGATATAATATGTGAGGAGACCTCGAGAATGCATTCTAGATTCTCAGAAGGCTAATAATGACATCCTGCCTTCAGGGTGGTATGTAAACAGTGTGGGCATCTGCTTTGGCGGAACGGGGACACGCCAGTACAGGACGATCGCCTTCAATTAAAACGAGCAGTTCATCCAACACAAGCTGCTGCACGCCGTCTCTTAATTTTGCAGGGGAGGTCCTTTCAAACAGGCAGACCTCCTCCAAACAGCACTACATCGCATTTTTATTTACGCACCGCAATCCGCATTTGTGACTCGTTACGGCGTGGCGCAACGCACAATGAGCTCTTACTCCGGCAATCCGCTGACATGAGACGCTTAAAACCATCACATCTATGTTAACAGTGACCTGCTCATATTGTTTTGCCCAAAAATATCATCTACGTAAAATTATGCACATTAATGCATCGCAAATATGGGTTAAAATGGATTCAGAGAGCGCCTGATCTTAATGAGGGGATGCCGCTGATGTTTCTTGAGGAAGGGTATTAGGGAGGCTGGCTGCTGCCTCGTAGCAACAAAAAGGCAGCTGGAATAACACGCGTTGGGTTTTTTACGCCCGCACGCCGAGCCCATCTCGTCTCGCTGGCTGTCATTTCGTGATATAACTTGAAAGGCGAAGGAAAAAAAACTCACCGCTTCTTTGTGGATTTTTATTGTCCTGTCAGGCGGGCCTCTGCGCCATCGATTCTCACTCAGTAGCCTTTTGAGATGCTGAGGCTGAGGGAGGAGTGTGAGGGGGGGGGAGATGGGGGAGACTGGGCTGGGTGAGAAACACGAGTGTGAGGCGATCTGAACACAAAGGTAAAAAAAAAAAAAAACAGAGCGGAGACCGATTGGTGTATCCTCATCGGCTCAGAACAGCGGGCCGAAGAGAAAGAGAGAGAGAGAAAAAAACAAACTCTTCAAATATACCGCCTGTGTAAAATGCAGTGACTGTGCAGTGACACAACGCGAATAAGGCACGAGAGCAGTGGAACATAAAACCATGCACGCGCTGTTGCAGAGGCAGTTGTTTATGTTGTTTTATATACATTTACATTTACATTGATGTTTATACCTTGTGGTCTACAAGGCTTCTAGAAAGCTTTGTTTTCACATTATGTTAAGCTTATTAATTTACATAGCCAAAACAATAACATTTGAATATCTAAAAAAATAAATCCTAACAAATTACTATTGTCTCTTTATATGTAAAATCTGTTTCAAATCCAATTCCAGTCTTTTCATTTGTTACAGGATATGATTTTTTCTTTCTTTTTTTCTCTCTCCAATATCCAATCCACTGTTTTTTGAAGGTATAGCCATGATACTGATCCTGGGTATCAGATCACTGCAACCCTAGTCAATTTATATAAAGAAAAACATGATACTGCAACAGCTGTGTATAACTATACATATAAAGTTCTCAAACACAGTTTAAATAAAGCTTTTTTATTATAGGAGTGAAAAATCTGTATAGACATGAAGTAAACAGGATTTCTAATAAAATAGTAAACATAAAAATACACAGTTCAGTCTATATATCTACTGGCCTGTTGAGTCCAATCTGACCACTTCAGTCTGCCTAGTTCAACTTGTAATGCATATTAAAATTAGTGCGTTAGTTTAGGGTTGGCTTTAAACTCCAGTAGTAATTTTCTTCCAATTACCTTAATAAACTCACAGTTGTCACCCAGGACTGGAATTGAAAATTATTTATAGATTTATCATCGCTGAAGTCCTTAGAAATAGTTTCCCCTTAACAATGACCAGCTACCCTACCAAATTCCTGAAAAGTAAAGACATCTGATCTCAATTTCGGGGCATTTTATTTCCCAGCCTGCTGAGCTTGGCGGCGCAGCAATACATAAATTTTCTCTTTGATCCAGTCTTTGTTGTTGGGTTGATATGTCTGTGTGTCTGCTCGGTATCTAAGGGATGAAAGGCAGAAATAAAAATGGTTGTGAGAAATCTATTTTGCAGTGACATTTCTGCGCAATTTTTTTGTGTGAAGGATGTCTAGATCTAAAGTCTTGACACCTTATTATAAAGCAGACAATTGAACTTGAACAACATATATGTTCAAATTATTTTTTCCTAAAAAGAATCTTACATGCTGCTTTAAGAGCAGCCAAGATTATTGATATTAACTGCTTAATGCTTTAATAAAAAGTTAAACATTTATAAATAAACATTTTATTTAGTCTTACAGTTTGTGACTAAGGATACAAAAAAAAGTCACTGGATGGACACTCTGACTTCTTTCGACTTCTTTGAGTCACACTGTTTGTAAATTAGCAATAGACATAGTTGACCTAACAGACAAACAGCAGCATGTTGTAGCAGACACTTATAAACAGCAATATCATGTGTTTATCATTTTTTTCTGTAAAAATCAAGTACTTCTTTTAAATCATATTTAGAATGTAACTACTATAATTTGTTACTGTCATCTTTGGTCTGTCTGCTTAGTCTGTATGATTAACAATGTTGACAATGTTTAACAAAACAAGCACCAGAACATATATATTTACAGCTGTCTTACTGTTCAAATCAGTTTCAATCGGTTACCGCCACATACTGTTTGGTTATCTGCAGACGGACTTCTGATTTTTAAACAGTGGGTAGAATTGCACAGAAAGCCTACTTACACCAAGCAGCTGAGGTCTGCCAGGTCATCGATGAAATCAAACAGTTGACTAATGTCATATGTGATTGATGGACTGTTAGGATTCATTCTTTTTAAGTGCTCTTCATACATTTTACACACTCCTACCCAAAGAAAGTACAACAAATAAGTACAGACCAGGTACATCATAAATGAAAATAATTGTAAGGTAGAACACTGGTCTAAATATGATCTTACCTTCCATGCACTCATTAACAGATTCATAATCAGCATATGTCCGTCCTTCTGGTCTCTTTGTTGGCTGAACAAGCAGAATAGTATGGGACTGCAAGCCATTTACACAGATGTTAGAACCTTGCAAACCCCTCGACAACCACCACCATCACAACAACAGCAACAAAACAATAATAATATTTAACAGAAACATCCTCGTTGAATGACTTGCATGTTTTTTATTTGCAATTAACATGTAATCTTTTAACTTCTTTCGTTAACATAATTTCAGTGGGTTATCAGTTTATTTACTTACCCACATTACTTTCAACTAAAACTCATAACTCTTTTTTTTTTTTTGGACGAACTAAGAAAAAAATTAAAATGCTTAAGAATTCATGTTCAGCAAAAGAGGTCGTATCAGCATGGCTGCTCACAAAGTCAACAGTAAATATTGCTTCCCTACTTTATATGGGTTTATTGTTGTATTTACTTCAGCTCAATTAACACATACAGTCCAGTCCGTCCATCTGTTTCACCAACCTACAAATAACCTCCTGAATTACATTTTTAAATAGTAACATATTTAATGTGTTTCAGGGGATACGTTCCCTTCAATTTTCTTGTAAGGTGTTATTTAAGTATCATTTATTTAGTTGTACGGTGTAATGTTGCTGGTTCATTTTATATAAAAATGTTTTATACTTTATAGCAGGGATATTATCAAGCTGCGTAAAAGACTAACTAACCTTACTTCCCATTCATATTTTGGTTTCCTATTGTATGAGCTCTAAAGGCTAAATTGAAGCCAGTGAATAATAAGTGGCAGTTTTCAGTGAAAAATATTTCAGTAAAACCGCGTCTCCTGTAGCGATACTATTATTAGTATAATAGTATGAGAGCAGGCTAGCTGTGCTAATTATTAGATAATTCAGCCACCGTTTATTCCCTTCTGGGGGTATAATTCCATTGGTAATGCAGTATATGAGAACTGTATAATATTAGGCGACGTGTTTTCAAATAACAGCTGAATGACAAACCATATTTGACAGAGACGCTCCGAGATCCACAACTACAAACTGTCTTCCGTTAGGACACACAGCAAACAGCAGTACTAAACTTCCGGTTATCTCAAATGTCAAAAGTAGAGTCACTCTTCCATACTGCATTTCGCTCCTATAATTCCATTAACATTTAACAGCATTGACATTAACAGCATCTTCAAATTACAATAAATTTCTACATTTTGTCTGATTTGTGCATTTTTTTCCTGAAATACAGATGGATCCTTATGTATTTGGACACAATTTTACTCGTAACACGTACTTTTGTCTCTGTACAGCACTAAAATTGATTTAAAATGAAGCATTCAATATTTGATTGAATGTAGACTTTTTAATTCAATGTCTTAGAAAAAATATTGCACTAAACGTTTAGGAATCACTGTCAGACACCTCTTTAGACTGCATATTGAGAGTTCCCATGAACAGCAACCAAATGCAAATCCAACACTTGAAACTATATATACTTCATAATAACTGCGTTCAATACATGTTAAAATATTTATCAACTTGTTTTTTTTTTTGTTTATCGACGTCTCCGTAAAACTACACTGTAGCATTTAGCTAAATTTAGCTGAAGAACGGAGCTTTCACTTCTATTGACTGGTGACATTCATTAATGTAACTTACTGTGAGTGGACGCCCTCTTGTGGACATCTATTCCCATTTAAGAAAAATAATACTTGTATAGAACCAAATGTTCTACACGTTTGGCTTTTTAATCGATCAAACGTAGATCAAGACAGATATACTGTGTAGACAAATGCGTTGAATGCCTGAATAAAGTGTTTTTGGAGCTGGAAAGGAAGAAAAAAATAAATTACTTTATACATGGGTTTGAGGAACAGTTTATATACATTTCTAGAAATATGGCCAGGTGGATACTGCAGTGTATTCATGATGGTATGCAGGGACAATGATAAAATAATCGTTAAAAACAAAACAAAACAAACAAACAAACAAAAAAAACCTCTCCTCACCCAACAACCGGAAGCGTACAATAATATTTTAGTTATAGCCAAGGAAGCTTTTATTCCTGACATTTACAGTGAAATAATGTCCCTACTTAAATAGCACAATTGTGATAATTGAGTGTTTTATTTTTTTTACAACTATAACAAAATAATTAAATCATGGACACCTTGGCTATGCTACTGTAGAGACAACCGCTGGCTTATAAACTTTATACACTGAGATGACAATTTTTATGCAAATCTTTTATACAGCAAACTACATCAAATTCCTAACTGAATCCCACATTAGTCACCTGGCTGTTAAATGTGCCATTTTAGGCCAATACCTACAAAATCTATTTGCATCTATTTTCTTTATACACATTGTGTCATTTGTAGAGAATCAGTACGTCCCTAACCATAAACAAACAACCCTTAACCAACAAACCAACCCTTCATACATATTTCAAAACTAGTTTTTCACAAAATTACTTTTTTTGTTCAAAGCCAAATATCTCTACAGTTCATATGAACATTTTTTTTTGCATAATGTAAACATAAATTCACATATACATTAGAAGACTAACATTTAAGGTTTTTTTCGTGATGTGTATTGTTAGTTGATGAATTAAATGTTACGTATTATAACACTATTACTTTTATATCAAATACTAACAAAGCGAAATAAATACATAACCGAAAAGCGCTGCTATCGCAAACTTGCGTCGGTTGCCGTGTGTGCGACTGCGCTGGTTGCCGTGGTGCGGCGCATAGACTCAACATGGCGGAAGGTGAAAAATCAGTAAACGCGCTCCGGTTATGCAAGGTAATAATTTAAGCTTGTTGCAATTCTGTTCTTTTCTTTATCTGTGAAATTGTTGCCTTTTCATTCGAATTGTGCTTGTTTGCGTTATTATTGTGATTGGTGCAATATAAACGTCTCTTTGCAGGCTTGTTTTGCTTTATGCTTTTGCTTTCGATTAGCGACTAGCTACAGATAGGCAGCTAACGTCAAAGGGTTGTAGTACAAGAAAGTATAGCTAGACAGCTAGCCTCTGTACCTAGCATTGTTTTTACAAATACTTAACATTTCATGACTTTATTGTACATTCAGCTGGCGAATGTTATTCATGTTACTCCACATTATTATGAACCTAGTTCATATAGCATTATCTGTAACGTTAGCAGGCTAACAAACTAGCCATGCTTTATCAGTCTCACGAGCTAGATAATATTTATAAACCAAAATGAAGAGTTTGTTTCAGACAAGAACTTGAACAGTTTTGTCACTCAGCACGAGTCTGCTCTGTTTATCTGCTGCCATTGTTTGTTTCTTTTGGGTATATAAATATAAAATCTAAAAGCAGATAAATTCTAATAGTTGAATATGTGATTTATAATGGTATAGAAATCGTGGACCAGTAATTTCTTGTTAAAGTGCTGGCTATCACAGCTTATTATTTTACTGGTCACATCCAAACCCACCAGGATCTGAAATGCAAATAGGTCTTCAATCTAATATTTTTCAGTATAAACCTCAGGAAGAAAAATGGCTGCAATAAATAGCCAAAATGTATCCATTTACATAATGAAGCCTAATATTTGAATAGTTTGTGAGATATATTTTACAGTTTAAGTAATCCCTTGCTGCAGAATGTTTTACTCTTGGTATAACCTGACATCTCTCATCCTGACAGTAGTTCTCTCTTTCTGTTTTTCGATCCGTATTCTTTGACAAAGATTTGAACATTTGCATGTAGTGCTAGTAAGTTGCAACATTTCTGGTTTCTGGTTTCTAGCTATGATCCCAGATCTAAGCATAGTTTTGCAGTCTGATATCATTTTTAAAAATGCAGTAAATATACTGAAAACAGGCTGGACAAGAAAGATGTAAACATGAGATTAAGACATGTAAAGCATGCAGAAAGTGTAGAGCAGTGAAAGTATTTGCATAAAAATACTTCAGTTTTCAGTTTTGTGCCTATCAGATTTTTTTTTCCAGTTTATCAAGATTTTTGCAAACACACAAAAAAATAACCTTTAAAGCCGTTTTAAAAACAATGTCAAACTTGTAACCTTCAAATCAGTACACAATTGTTGGACTTTCTATTTTTAATTCACACCCTCTACTGTCCCACAAATGAAGATGGAGTCCCTTTTGAGTCTGGTTCCACTGAAGGTTTCTTCTTTTTCCATCTAAGGGAGTTTTTCCTTGCCACAGTCACCTCAGGCTTGTTCGTTGGGGATAAATACAAATACGTTTAAATATAGGTCTATTAATTGAGCTTTTGTAATTTTTATTATTTTTTTATTTACATGTATAATATTAAACATACTAGGCGAATAAAACCCGATTCTGATTCTGTAAAGCTGCTTTGAGACAATGTCTATTGTTAAAAGCACTATAGAAATAAATTGGAATTGCATTGAATTGTTGCATCTGAAGTATGTGCATGTTATCTCCTAAGAAGCAGCATCATGAGTAGGGACATTTATTTGTCACTATTTGCTATGTTTTGTAGGTGATGAGAAGCAGTGAGATAGCAGTATCATTCATCACTTGCATCATGCACTGTGTGGACTATGAGCTCTCTCATAAAGTAGCATTATATGTTTGCAACTTTGACTCCTGCATTCATGTCACAGATAAATGATAAAAAAAAGACATCCTTATTTATTTTAATTGATTTTTAAATTCAGTTACTGTATGTATGGGAGAAAATATACTTGGGCAATTGTCAGCGTACCTTAGTGAAGTACCACTGTACCACCTACGTGTAGGGAACGTTGACCAACATTGTTAAGCAGCTGAGAAACTTGTGAGATGATTCACTTACATAAATATCTGTCTGCAGAGATGGTGGGAGGCTTCAGATCGGCAGGCTGCAATACTCCAGTATGTGGCAGAGGAAGTCCCCCTTATTTATTGCCTGCAGGCTGAACCCCAGCTGGTGGAAGAGGAGGAACATGTACAGGAACGCATCCTACAGCCCCTGGAGTACTTCCTGTTTGGGGAGGACCCTAGTGTCGGCCTAGAGAAACTTCAACAAAGAAGCGGGGGCTCTTCCTCTCAGCTGTGTGGACGTGTTTTTAAGGAGGGAGAGACAGTCTATTCCTGCAGGTTGGAGTTGGCAGCATTCACATATGCATAGAATAAACTTGCATAATAAACGTTAAACTTCCTGTAGGAATTCCTTCTGTATCAATGTTATTAAAAATCCTCTGACCTTAAAATGGAGTGATGATGTGCAAGACAGTAACACTTTTATGCAGAATATTTTAAAATGTGTGTTCTGTTTCTTTTCTATGTTCTCAGGGACTGTGCAATAGACCCCACCTGTGTGTTGTGTATGGACTGCTTTCAGAACAGTGTACACAAAAGCCACCGATATAAGGTCTGTTTTCTGAAATACTCTGTTACATGCTCATAATCATTATGGTTGATTTATTACTAACCATCTGTTTTTCTCTTAGATGCATGCATCATCAGGAGGTGGCTTTTGTGACTGTGGTGATTTGGAGGCCTGGAAGACCGGTCCCTGTTGCTCCCAACACGACTCCAGCACTGCCATAGCCATGGAAACAGTAAGACTTCTCTTTTTTTTTCTGCCCAAACTCATTTTGAGGATTTCCTTAGGACAGTCATTTTTCCATCTATTGCTTAGTATGAACTAACTTCCTCCCCTGAGGACAGAGGACGATTGCAGAACACACTGTCCTTTGCTGGCTGGGGGAAACAGCAGGCTGTGTGACGCATGAGCTGGCCTGCACCACTAACAAGCTTTATCAGATCTGATGTATGAGAGATTATGCAAGCAGAGATAAATATTATATGGCTGTTGATCAAGTGTTCTTTTTTTTGCTAGTAAATGTTTTTGTGACATACATTACATAAATATTATAATCATTGTTTGGTTTGTATTAAGGTTTAAAAGAAGGAAACCTTTTATCTTACACTTTGTATAGACAGCATTCACTCTTGGCAAAAGCTAGGCTGAGTTGAACCCTGCTCATAGATATTTATTGATAAATTCCTTAGTGACCTTGTCTTGGAAGTAAGTCTCAATCTGTGTTCGTCATTCAGCTGACTCTCAGTGATAAGATTATGGTCAGGAAATTGTCACATCTGCCTGGAAAATAGCAGGTGACTGCTTTGCGCTGTGGTCTGGTTTCTGTCACCATTTTAGATGAGATCAGGCACAATATAAACCAAAACAAGCATTCTCTGAACCCAAACAGCAGACAACATGAATTTTCTAATCTATCCTCCCTGTTTTCATGTAGGGATCCTGAGTGTCTGATGTTAAAGCTTTCTGGTACATTACACATCTGTAACTTTACACAGATTATATTTTGCTTCATATCTCTCTGACCAGGGGCATCACTAGCCCCATTTTACTGTGGTACATGCCCCAGTAATGATCTGCTGTTTCCCAGTAAAGTAAAATGTCTTATTTGAGTTTTAAGTTCCAAACTTTGTCAAAGCAACACTACCACTACACTTCACCTAAAATACCTCATGAAGACAAGCTCTGCGGTGCACTATGCAAGTAAACTGTACGTATCATAACCGGGACACTTTACACACACCGACCTCCCTGCAGTCAATGCATCGTCGTGTGTTTGGAAAGAAGATGTACAGTAATAGGTTACGCCTGAAACTGAAGAAAATTTAAAAATAAGAAGACTAACTATTTTGACTCGTATTTTATTATTGACTTCTGTAGATGGATATCCTAAAGTTCTTTTTACCAAACAGAGGTAGAAAAACACAGAGCCAAGAGAGTGAAAGAGGTAAGGCGTCAGGTTACTAATAATAAAACTAGCTGTCAAACTACCATACGTTTGTTCACTCTTTTCTGGTTCTCTGGCTGGTTGCAAAATAAACTTATGTTTTCCCCTTACCTTTGACACCTAAGAGGTCATTCCTTACTTAAAGGAAACAGATATGGGAGTTGATTTCCTTACCGCATTGTAGATCAATGTGTTTTCAAAGACAATTATTAAAATTAATTGAACGAATGATTAGTATGTTATAAACTTGCACATTGCAATATTTATACACAAAGAGGCTGCAGCCAACACTTGTCTTAATAACTGAAACCAAACTAATCCATTAATAATTTGAATTTAATAAAGCCTCAGGCAGGCTGATTTGACATGAGAGGAGTCACGCAAAATGTTCATGATGGTGTTTATTACTGATGTTATTATTTTTAACAATATGAGTGTGTAGGTGCTCAGATTTAGCTGTTGATGTTGGTACGTAGATTGAGGAGATTGTCATAGGAGAAGAATGAAACTGAATTTAAAAAGTAGGACCCTGTGTTGGACATGAGAGGCATTCAGACTACAGGAACATACTTTTTCTTTTTGTTGACTGGTTTACTACACACCATGTATACTTAATTTGCATGTAGAGTACATACATTATACCTTCATATGTGGGTCTTCCCAAAACTGTTTTCCAACACATTGTATCTAGACACAATTGTCTGTTTTAGCATTATAGTTTCAAACATGTTGCAGCATGACAAGGCCTGTGTGTACAAAGTAAGTTCTATGAAGACATGGTGTAACAAGGTTGGAGTAGAAGATTTTGGACAGAGCCCTGACCTCAACCCCACTGAACACTTTTGTGAGCCACTGGAACACTGACCCCACCTCAGACCTCCTCACGCAATATCAGTCCCTGACCTTACTAATGCTCATGTGGCTGAATGAGCAAAGCCCCACACTGAATTTTTGGTCATGTAGTGTATCACTGATGAATCATCGCTGTTCAGTTTCTGTCACACCCTATTGTACTATATGATTTCTGGAAGACGTTTTAAACATTGCTTTATTGTGTGTGTATATTTGTTTCAGGATGAGTGTGTGTTGGAGCCAGTTCTACAAGAACGTGCTCATGTGCTGTTCCAGGTTCTGCTTCAGTATGTCACTGACCTGACAGTGTGGGAGGAAGGAGATGAGCTCCCAGCGGAGATGCAACCTAGGTCAGCCAGACTGGATTCTTTGAACTCTCCTGAATACATTCTTCTTTTATTTTTTAGTGATGAGACTTACAGATGTATCAGGAAATAAGCATTCCATTCACTGATGTTATAAAAATCTAGTATGAATTTTGCTTGTGTTTACTGTTGTCATTAGATCCAAGGAGAATACATTCTACTGTGTGCTTTACAATGATGAACACCACTCGTATGATCATGTGATCTATACTCTTCAGAGAGCCATCAGCTGTAATCACTCTGAAGCTCATGCACACACTTCTCTCATTGACAAGGAGGTACTATATTCTACACATATGCATGCACATTCCAATATACAGCTTTTTAATTTGCAGTGAAAAGTCAAACATACAACTGTTTCATATAGGAGCAATTGTGTTTGTCTCGTCCCTGATTCAGGGTCGAAGAGCTGTCAAAAGAGGAAGCCTGAGATCTTGTCAACAAGCTAAAGACCTTATAAGGGTATACAGTTTTAGCATCTGGACTCCTGGAATGCTTTACCCATTCCTTACTTTCTCATTTTCTAATTTTACCATTTCTCTGTATATTGTACCTGCAGGCCAGCTCAGAGCATATTACCCAGCAGCCCTTGCGAGTGGAGCTTCTGCATTCAACTGTTATGGCTCATCAAACGTTTGCCCTTAGGCTGGGTCCCTGGTTCCAGCAGATTATTGGCTACTCCGGTACATCATCATAGTATTATTTTGGAAGCAAAATTGTAATGCTCTGATTTGTAAACAGCTGTAAGATATTTGTTGAACTAATTGATACATATGGCTGTTTTTATATGGTTTCCAAGATTTTTTTTTTCTTTTTTTGAATCATAATTTCTCTCCCTCCCTCTCTCTCTCCAACACCCGTGCACACACTCATATGTACACTCCCTCTCTCAATCACTCAGTGGGCTTTAGGCAAGTGTTTTGCCAGGTGGCTCTGGAGCCCAGTGCTGACAGCAGTAAAGGCTGTTTAATCAGCAGACTCATGCTGCATGATGCCAGACTTTACAAAGGCAAGTTCATAAATTGTGCTTATTATTTTATAAATAATACATGAAATTCTTTCTTTTTATTTTATATTCAAGTCTCTTGCTTTTATCAGGAGCTCGCAAGGTTATCCACGAGATGATTTTTTGTAGCCTGCTGATGGAGACAGAATACAAGAGGCAGTTTGCCATGAAATTCACAGAGGTTAATTGTTTTCCTTCATGGATCAAAATAATAGCAAAATTCGATGTAATACACTTGTATAGACCCTGAAGTTATTTTTTTGGGTCTTTTCTCAGCATTACAAGCAATTACAGGAGGATTTCATTAGAGATGACCATGAGCGGAACCTCTCCATTACAGCATTGTCTGTACAGATCTTCACTGTACCCACTCTGGTAATAAAAAATACGACAAAACATAACATTTTGCCTTGGGTCATCATGCATGTACATCATCCAGACACACCTCATTGTAAAACTTTGTTTTTTTTTTTAAATTCGTTTTTTTGGTTATTCAGTTTGCTTTCTTTGTTTGTCTTATAAGGCCAGACAGCTGATTGAAGAGGGCAATGTAATTAAGGTGATTATTGACACAGTCATGGAGATGTTGATGGAACATCTGGACAGCAACAATCGCTTCCATTTTCAGGGTTATAATTCTGACAAGTTCTTCAGGGTCCAAGTGATATTCCATGACCTCAAGTAAGTCTTTGGGTTCGTGTACTATACATTGTATGAAAAACATTGGCACATCATTTAGTAATTTTGCTTGTTTTCTTTTACAGGTACATTTTAATCAGTAAACCCACTGTATGGACTGAAGAGTTAAGGGGAAAGTTCCTGGAAGGTTTCACTGTTTTTCTTGGATTCCTTCATTGCATGCAGGTACTAGCCATCAGATAAAGGTTTGCTTAATGAAGTAGATAGTTTTGAGACTCTTGTGACTGAATTTTTTTTTACATCCTAGGGAATGGAGGAAGTCAAAAGGCAGGTTGGTCAGCACATTGAGGTGGAGCCAGAATGGGAGGCAGGTTTCTCCATTCAGATCCAGCTCCGCCACATCCTGTCCATGTTTCAGGACTGGTGCTCCTCTGATGTAAGACATGATTCTTAATATGATCACTGTATATTCACTCTGCAGTGTGTTAAAACCAAGTATGTTTTACAGGAAAGAGTTTTACTGCTAGCGTATCAGGAGTGCCACCGTATGCTTCAGCTCTGCACTAATCAGAGCTTCCGCAGTGAACCGACTGACCACTACATGTGCAAGCACATTCTGCACACTCGTTCTTACAAAGTCTCTCAAGAACCTGTCTCTATCCACCTGCCCATCACCAGACTTCTGGCTGGTGAGCTTCTGAACATCAACTTGAGAGATATGTTATTGTAGTTTAACGTTATTTGTTTTTCAGTGACATAAATTATTCCAAAAAATAAAAGAAATTTTTTTTTTGTATTTTTGGAACAGTCAGTTAAACAGGTTTAGTTAAATCTTGTGTGTTGTTGCAGGTTTGTATGTCCTCTTGTGTCGGACTGGAGCTGTAAAATACCTCCCTGACTTTGTGGATCCTGTGAGTAGATCCTGAGAGATCTTGGATCTGGTCTGTTTTCCTACCCTTTAAATATGACCTTAAATATGAGCTTTGTATATGTTTCAGGAGCAGATGAACTTGCCTTTTTATGCCGAATTCCCTCTGCGTTGTGTGGTACTAGCAGCACAGGTGTCTGCGGAAATGTGGCGTCGAAATGGCCTCTCCCTCGTCAGTCAGGTCAGATGATCTCAGATGCTGGTTTTGTCTTCTTGC
>JAOTRN010000002.1:11712546-11725204 GCA_028566695.1 Bagroides melapterus
AATTGGACATTACAGGTAAAACTAGTTATTTACAGTCTCAATTAACATGGAAATTTGGTAGTCATGTAATTATGCTGATTTTCCTTTCAGATGTTTGAGATTGTGAAGTGCCTTCGTGAGAAATCCAGCCCCTCTGCTTCGTGTGCAGCAGATCAGACCAAGGGAGAGGAGGTAATGGGATTGCAGTGCACTTATTATAATAGGTTACTTTCGATGATCTGGCATAATATAATAAGCATTATTTTCTGAGATGTTGAATGATTTGTAATGTCACTAAGTCTTCCAATCTGTTTAAGGGTTTGTGTGCTAAGTTGAAATATCAATATAAAAAGACCCCACAAATACCACTTGGTTTGGAGAAATGTGATTTCAACATGTGTGCCTTGATGTGTGCAGAGTATTCATGACAAAGAAAAAGCAGAGCGGAAAAGGAAAGCAGAAGCTGCTAAGCTTCACAGACAGAAGATCATGGCTCAGATGTCTGCCATGCAGAAGAACTTTATTGAAACTCACAAGATGCTGTATGATAATGTGCCTGAGAGTGGGAGTCTGGGGGAGCCAGTGTCCTCAACAGAATGGTAAGGAGAAGTCTGCTCAAAAAACCTAGCAATAAAACCCTGATACTGGGCACAGTTTCAGACTTCTAGTTGATTTCAGAATTTTTTATTGTGGGTGCAAAATGTGTGCTAAAGTGTGAAAACACTTCCAAATATTTGTATCCTGTTTTTTTTAGTCAAGAATTTTGAAACTTAGTAGTTCTAGAGACATAATAAATAATTTGTCAAAAAGCAATAAGGATTGTGTTATGCCCCAGAAACTTCCAAAAGCTATAGATTGACAGTATTATAGAATTAATGGAAGGTGTACATTTTGTCCAGCAGTGTAATGGAGCTGGACAGTCGTGTGGCCGTGGGGCCTAAGCAGGGAGTGTTTCCGAGTGACTGGGAAACTCTCACTTGCATCCTATGTCAAGAGGAACAGGAGGTGCAAGCTCAAGCTCCAGCCATGGTGCTTACAGCCTGTGTTCAGAGATCCACAGTTCTCACCCAGCAGAGGGGCAAAACCCTCTCACCTAAAGGTTAGGCCCTTATCACGTATGAAAATTCAGTTATCGTTTGTAAGCTGCATTATATAAAATATTACTACTTGTTTTTGTTTCTGACAGAAAGCTCCTACCCCTTGTTCATGCCCCCTGACCTAGCTGTGGGCATACACACTGGTAGCTGTGGGCATGTCATGCATGCCACCTGTTGGCAGAAGTATGTGCATGCTAAAATATCACCTTATATTTGCATTACGCTAAACAAATAAAGACAAATGAGATTTAGTTTTTTACCTAGAGAAGTCTGTTAACAGAAACCCTAAACATCGATCCGTAGCATTGATGTTTCTACATCATCTCTTTGCACAGATATTTCGAGGCGGTACAGAACACCACTAGGAACCGGCTACATGCAGAGCTGATTATAGACCTGGAAAATGGAGAGTACATGTGCCCACTCTGCAAGTCTCTCTGTAACACTGTGGTCCCCCTTGTTCACATGGAGCCAAGCAAACTTAACTAGTATGACAACACTGTGTACTACACAAAGGACATTTTTACATTTGTACATTTTGAGGTGTTTCTCAATGTCATATGAATTATCTTCCTCCTGTTTAGTGACAGTGCTGAGATGATTGGTCAGCTCCTCACTCTCCCTCGTTGGATACAAATAGTGCTCGCTCGGATCAAGGGACTCAGAGTCTTTCAAGGGGCTGGTGAGAATCTCCTAATGTCTCAGTATTAACTTATAATGCATTTCCGCATATTTAAATTGTGATTGTGCATGTGTTAAGAAAATGCAGCTGAAACAGGAAAAGAGGCAACTGGGTTGTTTGAGGACACACAGACTGACTTCAGGTCAATACTCAGCTTTGGCGTTCAGCCACTGTGAGTCCCACTTTACTCTTTGATCAACAGGAAGTTTATTTATGGAATAGGCAACATAACACGACTATCAGAATCTAAGTGATTCCTCTGTCTCTGTTAGGCCAAAATACTCAAGCAGTATAATGGAAATGCTGGTCGTGTGTGCCACTACAGTGCACAGGGTGGGTCTTCAGACAGCACCCAATGAGCTGTGCCCTTATGTGCCTGTCATGACCTGGAACACTTGTGCCTACACCATCCAGGCTACAGGTGAGAGGCCCCTCCCATTTCCTCCCATTTCCCATTACTTAATTTCTTTCATTGTTCTCTATAGGCAGTACTTTGTCATTTCATGTAAACAATGGCTTTGGCATTCTCTGTAGAAAACATGCTACAGGAAGAGGGAAAAGCCTTGTTTGGATCTCTGCAGAACAGACAGGTCAGGTTCTGACATTTCTAATTGCTTGTGTTTAGCTTCTGTTTGTTTCGCATGATTATGAGGTGTGATGTAAGTGATGTGTGTGTTACAGTTTGCTGGTCTCAAAGCACTGGTACAGTTCTCTGCTATTCATCGAATGAAGTGTCCTCAAAGTGTCATACAGAAACATTTTACAGACCTGCTAGCAGGTAAAACTGCTTGTTCACTTCGTGTGTGTGTTTGTGCGAAAGAGATTAAATTCATTCATTTCTGAATGGTAGCACTAACCTTTATTGGAATTTTGTCTGTCTCTTTCTCCCTAGTATTGTTACCTGTGTCTAATGCAGAAAGCATACCCACAATGTTAGAAGTAGATTTCTTTAATCTCTTGGTAAGTGATGAACAGAATGTGTGTTTGGATATTATAATTCTAATTAAATCTGCAGTATATTTTAAACAGATTTAAATTGCATTTGAGGAAGCTGATTTATTCCTACTTCAATGAGTGAGTCCTTTAGAAAAAGTTGTACTTCCACAGGTGGGGTTAGTTCTGTCTATACCTGTGTTGTACCAAGAGGAGAGTGTTGATCTGCAGCCTTCAGCAATCAGTACTGCTTATAATCATCTCCACCTAGTGCACCTGGTCACCATGGCCCACATAGTGCAGGTCCTTCTGTCATCACAGGGTAAAAAAAAAAAATACTCACACAGATACTCATATGACTACTTTACAGATGACTAAACCTTGTAATATTATTACATCGAATCAGAAGTCAGTATTAAAGTATTACTATTACTATCTGTTAGAGGGTTTTCATCCTTTCTGTGTATATTTGAACAGACTTGAATGCAGGAGCAGTAGGAGGAGGAGATGTAGAGGAGGTCAGAGCAGCAGCCGCCCTTTATTCTACTGTATCACAGCACATTGACGGGTGAGGCCACCAAGTAATCACATGAGCAGGCATTGCCTTCATGGCAAATATTTTCATGCATCTAATTACCCTTTTTCCTCTCATTTCTCTCAGACTGAAGTCTGGTGCATCTGCCTCCATGACTGTAGACACAGTGAAGAGAGGTGTTCTCCCCTTTCTTCGCTGTGCTGCACTTTTCTTTCACTGCCTTACAGGAGTGCCTGCTCCAGAAGAGCTGTCGAGTACTGCAGGTAAAACACTGGTTCATTCAACACATATGAACACTTGATGAAACAATGGCAATTCAAACATTTCCCATCATCCCTTTCCTCTCTCTCTTATTGCACAGTGTCTTGTGAGAGCCAGTTGCCCTTTCTGTGTAGTTACCTTGCGTTGCCCTGCAACCTGTTTCAGCTCTTTGAGGACCACCAGGACACTGCAGCAACCCTAATACAGAGGTATGACATTCTATTCCATTTTATTTAAGGTTTTTAACTATTGTCATGAAAGTGTAGACAACAGCATGATCTTCATACTTATCTTTGTGGCTATATTTCAGGTGGTGTGGGAATAAAGCTATATCAAATGCTCTGAAGGAAGAATTGCACATCATTAGGTTAGCTCACTTTTCTTTTCTGCTTTTTCTCTTTCACCTGTAACTTTGTATAACTTTTTTTTTAAACAATACTAACACAGGTATCCACGGAAGAGAAACAGGTTAATAGATCTTCCTGAGGACTACAGTGCGCTGCTTAACCAGGCCAGTCATTTTAAGTAAGTGAATTACTTCAAAATCTTGCTGAACCTGAGAACATAAATTTATGCACAACATATTAGAAGACTGAAAGCATTCCATACATACGTATGCAGACTGGAAAATTAATGGAAAAACTGGTAGCTCTGTTAAGGTGTGACATTTTGTTTGTATAGATTGGGTCTACTTGTTACATCTACATATCTCTTCTGGTGCTTTGTGGCAACCTAACATCTTATTCTGTGTCAGCTCTAAAGATTGTCCTGTGTGTAATTTTTAATAGGTTAGCCAAATTTAATATCTAGTTGTAAGGAATTAGAATGCCAAAGGTATCATTGATAACCATTACCATCATTGATTGATTAGGTAAATACATAGAATTCAAAATAATTCTATAATACATTTATTACGTAGTATTAATTATGCAATTCCCATTCCCTTCAGGTGTCCAAACTCATCGGATGATGAGCGGAAGCACCCAACACTGTGTCTGTTCTGTGGGGTCATGCTGTGCTCTCAAAGCCCATGCTGTCAGGTGCAGCTGGATGGTGAAGAGGTTGGAGCTTGCACAGCCCACGCTGCCACTTGTGGAGCTGGAGTTGGCATGTTCCTCAGGTGAGTACACACCAGCAGTTGTTTTTGAGGCATTTCTCTAAAATTTCTCTTTCCATAACTGAGCATAGTAAGTCTGTGTAAGTCTAAGTAACAATAACGTGTTGGAAATGTTTCTTCACTAACGATTAAGCTATTAAGGGGATGGTCTCTTATTTAGCGTCCAAGAATGCAGCAATTTTTTTAAATCATGGAATAGTTATGCTGAAAAAATAAATGAGAAAACACTCCGTGGTTTCAATCCAAAGCACAATTTTTATGTATGACATGTAAACTATACTGACCTCATATTTTAATGAACAGGGTGAGAGAGTGTGAGATTGTTCTGATGGCCAGCAAGACACGTGGAAGCACATATCCAGCTCCTTACCTTGATGAATATGGGGAAACAGATCCTCAGCTAAAGTAGGTCCAAACATGGATAACATGGATATTACTAATGTTTTGGTTTAAACCACTATACCTTGTTTGTTTGGTACATATGCAACAAATCTATGTTATTGAAATATTGCTGATGTAATTTGTTGTCTGTCATGCTAGCCGTGGGAATCCACTGCATCTGTGTCCGGAGCGCTACAAGAAGCTACACCAGCTGTGGCAGCAACACTGCATCCTTGAGGAGATTGCCCGAAGTCTGGAGGTGCTCAATGTCATGTTTGCTTTTGAGTGGCAGATGCTCTGATCTCAGGAGGAGGACACTCTCACAATTTTTTCAAATGTACTTTGGGTACTTTTGCCAAGTAATGTTTTCTCTTTCAACATTTAAAATAGGAGCATCTGTACAGAGAATGGCAGCAGCATGGAATAAACAGAAGGCCTGTTTGCTTTTTAATCTAATATTCAGTTCATTTCACTTTTGCATCCTGAAGCATTGTATTGTGAAGTAGGGAAACGATCCTTGTACTTGTACAACTATGGCTGTTTCCCTCTTTAGGGGATTGAGTTGTTTCTGTTGTTTACGAGTGTAAGTCGAAAAGAAGTGAGACAGCTTTCCATTGTCTTACTTGTTTATGCACTTTTTTTCAGAAAATGCTTCCAGTTCCTTTGTGAAATTGCTCACCTAGTTCTTATCTTCATCTTCATCTATGGACTTGTCACATTTTCTCTGTACTCTGTGGAAAAACACTGAAAATATAGTATACTTAATGTAAACATATGTACATTTGGCAAGTTATTTTGCCAGTTGTTTACTTCCGCCACTGTGTAAGCTATGTTTTTCCACATATGATATAACACAGAAACAAGTATATAATAAATGATAAAAATGTATATTTTACTATAAAATACAGGAAACAAACAAGGGATATCGCTGTATACATACAGTTCCAAGATGATAATCATGATCCCAAAAAAATCAAATACAGGTAACTTCCACATGATTCATACAGTATATATGAATTTAATTATGTACTGTTTTAATAAGTGATGGTCAGACTTATGGTTGTGTTAACCTCTTTCACTACTTATGTTTTCACATCATTTACTTCAGAAGAATTAAAGCTGAAATTGTAAATGGTCATTGCTTGACATGTTGACAGTTAATTTCTGGCTATAAAAAAATAAAATGCTATGAAATGATTCTGATGTGCTTAATCATAGGGCCATTACATTATGTTATGTTATAGTCACCCTATTACTATATGAATTACTACATGCTACAGAATTATTTAACAGTAGATATAAATACAATGTAAAACAATATCTGAAAGGTAAATATATTTCCAACTATATATTATTCATTCTTTTTTCCTCTGTTTTTCCTCTATCATCTTGTATATTGGTTCATGTTGGAAATTGCAAAATGACATGTCTTGGCCTGCATCAGATGTGTAACAACAAGATTCATCAGGACTGATTACCATCTCAATAAAGCTGTAGAGTAAAAAAATTAACCTTTAAATCCAACTGTCACACAGGCTTCTGGTGTTTTACCGTTTTTAAGTCTGGTTTTCAGCAAGGTAACTATATACAACATAAAAGCATTCCAGCCATACATTATTTTCAGATATGTTAGAAATAGAAATGAAATCTTCACAATGTCTCCTTATCTCACATGATGCTGCATTTTCATTTGTGTATGTCTCTACTTCCTTTCCTCTGGAATTCATCCATATTTCAATCCAATGATCTATTACTGACATGTTCATGATTAAAAGTTCTAGAAAGATATTTTAGTGACATTTTTACCCAAGTGGCATAGACTAAAATAAAGAAAGCTTGTAGATTAAAATTTCCATATTGAAACTAATTACGGGAAATTGGCCTTAAAATTAAAATGCTTAACAAAAATCTTATTTAGTCTTTGTACTTGCATATAAAAAAAAGAGGTTTTGGAGGTAGTTTCTCACCAGCATTCCTAGTTCACCAGTGAGGTAAAGGCACACATTTGAGATTAATAATAAAGTTAATTCTGCTGTACTTATTAATCAATCATGTTGAATTCACAGACACATGGTGCATCTATATTGCCTGTGGATTATAAAGCTATGAAAGCAGCATCTAAAATTTACAACATATTAAAATGAAAGGAAATAAATGGTAGTGGAGGCATTCTCAAAATCACACAGACATTAAGACTAAAGTGTGGTCAGAGTCTGGTCTGGTAAATCTGGTAAATCTTTTTTAATAATGCTCTTTGTTCTGGTATTAAGGTTTTGGAGAGCTGCCCTGGGATAATGTTAACTGACCACAGGTATCTGCTTTGGAGGTACGTTATCAGGACCGTAGTGTGCTGTTGATGCCTTGTTTACATTGGGATCCCCATTTTCAGCCTCAATCTGGTTTCCTTTGCCAAGGTTTTTTATGATGTTGAAGCTAGAGCGTGCAGTCTCTGCAAAGCTGTTCTCCAGCAGCCATCCTTCTGATTCAGACTCTGGGTCTCCTTGAAGCAGGACGTTCTCCAGGGCTGTTTGCAAGTACCGTACACCAGTCAGCACAGAAAGCTATTGATATAGAGATAGAATTTGGAAAAGGAAGCTGCTTTAGGTAGGTTAGCTTGATAGTGGAAAATAGACAGGTGAGGAATATGTGAAGTGTATTATAGCTTTCTATGCTAGTAGTCTCATATAAATGCAGTATTTACATGAAACTGATAGATTATATTGTAATTATATGATTGAATGTTCAAGAAAAATCTATGACACACGTCGCTTGATTTTTTGGGGTAAATGTCTGTTGTAAAATGGTTATTCCAAGCATAATTTAAAAATTATTATAAATAAGCAAATTCCAACCTCAAAGAGCCAAATGAGAAGCACAATCAGGCCAATTGAGTGCATTATATAGGTGAAGTATTCCACCAAAGCCTGGTGACAGCCTTTACTCCACAAATTGAGCTCATCTGTCTGGTAATCGTAGTTAAAGTGGGCTGAGTTGTTGGTGATCTGATACTGAATGCACGGTCGAGGTGAGTTGATGTTACAGCAACTGAAAGGTACTCCGTCGACCAGATACTTTCCGTCCACGTTGCTGCGTAAACGGCTGCAAAGAAAATGGAGGCCACGTAACCAATCAACATCAAGAAAATCATGCCTATCTTTCAAGTCTTTAAAACATGTTACTTACTCCACCACTTCCCGCTTGGACATATCCAGGTAGCGAGTGCTAATCCACTGAATCTGAAACCAGTCCCTGTGGCCTGCATTACCACAACATTGGAACTGGATCTGCAGCAGGTCAATAGTGCTTTTAAGGAAGCAACGGCCTGGTGTGTCTGTATCTTTATAGAACCGTATAGCATCTTGTAGGCCTAGTGCTAGGGATTCCTTCAGTTCCCCATGCATGGTGTAGCACATTAGGGCACCGACCAGCACACACAGGGTGAAGAAGAATGTGCAAATTATATAAGGGAGCATCAAAAGCTTCCAGCGTAAGAACTTGTTGGTGTCTACGCAGTCATAGCAGATCTTTCCTCCAACAAAATTGATCACACAAGCTATCAGCCCCACTGCAATTAGCATATCTGGTACAGAATGAACTGCCTGCTTAGCCATTAGCTCCCTTCTCTTGTTGATCTCCACTTTTAGGAAAAGGCCCAGACTGAACAGGATGAGGCCTGTCACCACCGAGATCCAATTCAGCAACCACAGCACTTGGGCAAGCCTGTCCCTCTGGGTCTTAGTGAATCTTACTCGTAGAATAGCCATTCTGGTTTGGTTCCTTAGGCTTCAGTGTATTGAGTGAATTATATTTTGAAGGGAATTTAAAAATCAGTTTTTCTTGCTGAGAAAAAAGTTACCAGGAAATGTTAACTTAAGCAGAAATATAGGTTGCCATCAAAGAGGCATTTTCAAAAGCAAGGCATTTGCTGGCTGAGTATTGAGAAGATAATGAAGGCTAGAGAGAAGCAGAATAATTTTCTGTCCATATGCAAGATTTTATATGGTGATTTGGGGAATACATGTGTGTCGTTTTATTTGGGAGACAGATTTAGGCCTGGTTTGTTCTTATTTCTTCAAGTAACCTGAAAGATGCTCACATGCTTACACACAAAAACAAAAGCAACAGAAAATATGAAGTTAATTCACATGCCATTTTTGTTTGATAGATTTTATGTTTGAATTTTTATTGACAGTTTTTTTTTTTTTTTGAGCTTTTATGTAATTTACAATCATTTATCACCATGACAAAGATGGTAAGTTTAAAAACGAAATCTTTTTCAGCTGTATAAAGTGTGTATTACTAAGAACTGTGAAATTACATGTATGGCATTTGGCAGATGTCCTTATTCAGATTGACTGACATTTTATCTAAGTTTTATACAACTGAGCAATTGACGGTTAAGGGCCTTGCTCACGGGCCCAGCAGTGGTAAGTTGGTGGACCTGGCAGTTGAGCACCTTAACCACTAGGCTAACACATCCTCACCAGATTCTACACCAAATGTGTTGTTATGCCTTAAAAAAAACTACAATGAATGACACTTCTGACACAAAATCTACAAAACTTCATCAGAGCAGCTCAAAAAGATCTCACTTTCACTGACACCTCTCAGCATTTGGCCAGACATGAAAAAATAATCCTTTTAGAATCAGAAGTAGTAGTAAACACCTTAATACTCACCCAGACTTGTCTGCTTTCCTCTCGCTTAATTTCTGATAACACTTTACATTTCTGGTTGCTTCTCTATTCATCATCAGATATTCCATGTTTCATTGGAAGCACGTTTATACTTGTTGATTGGTCAGAGAAACTGATGTGTCTGTGAGATATTCTTACAGGCCCAGGCTGTATAATCTCCTGTAATCACTGATCAGCCCAGTTGGATTTGTCAGAGAACCTTCTGTCACCAACACAAATCTCACTGATGTACATTACACTAACTGGAGTGTAATGTGAGTAGTGCTAGTAAGCGTACAGGAAAGGTTCTTTGTTTCACGGTGCACTGTTTACATGTTTCAGATGAGACTTCAGTTGTTAATAAAATAGTTATTTATAGTATGGGGCATATATATTTTTCAGCTCATTTTAGCACAATGGTTTTTTTTTTATAAAGTAAGACTTTAATTACTCTTTAAGTTCTTTTACAATAGTGAATTGAACATGTAGGCTTATAAAGACTTTTTTCTGTTTTTTATGTGAAACGTACAGTACTACAAAAAAACAGCTTTTTGAACAAGGACAAATGAGGGCACCTCATCCACCTTTAGCAATAGTTGAATCTTGAAGTAAATGTTTTATGTAGGAGTCTCTCACATAATTTTGGAGAAATGTTGGTAATTAAATTTCATTGTCCCATCTCATGACCCAATATTGGTCCCGCATAAGCTGCCGTTTAATGTTTATCGTTATCTCTGTGACTGCAAGTTTCTGAGGTTATGTGGATGAAAAACAAGTCCAATTCATCACTCCTAGAATATACACGACATGGTTGTATGAAGTTTTTGTGGTGATTTGCTGTGTGGATATCTCTTATCACTTCAGTCTTATCAATTCAAAAGCACCATAACTTTTGGTGTTTGTAATTGCAAACCCGTGTTGTGCTGCCATATTCATTTTGAAGAGAATAGACATTTCCTAGACACCCTTCCATGAAAGCCTTACTCTTTACATCTATTTCTGATTTGGTGTAATGAACATAAAAGCTCTGGGCTTATGCTTTATATCTTTTAGCATTAAACAGTCTGAATTTCCTGGGATGCCCACTCCTGAGAAGCTCTCCATTTTTGTAAACAATCCTCACTATAGACTAGCCTTTTAATGCTTTCAAAATTTATGAGAAAACAACAGTTGCTTTTCTGTTGTCATTGCTTATGTCCTTCCTTTATGGCATGATGCAGACACACACCGAACAGCAAACTCCCAAAAGTTATAAATTTGCATTAACACATGGCTGCTCATTTTTCTCTTAAATTCTTGTGGAAGTAGAAACTGTGTACTTAATTTTTCACATCTTGTTACTGAACATTAGTTTACTGTTTTGGGAAAAAAAAATTCTTTTTGTTTGTATATAGAAGTAAGGATTACAGAATTGTTATTTAGTCCCAAATAAATAAAAGCATATAATTTTAAGGGGGTGCACTTTCTATTTCCCATGACTAAATATTAACAATATTTATATTAATATTAATTGTCATTATTAATTAAGTATCATTAATAGCCCTTTCATGGTGTACATACTCAACTTGTAAACCTTTAAAGTTAGTAATTTGTAATAATTCAGTTATATGATGTCTCCTCAAATCACTGTAGGCTCAGTTGCCATTTGTGGCTCACAATGCACTTTCTTTTTATTCTCTAAGAACTGATATATTATAAGGTTACTTCAGATCCTTAATCTTGACATAACCTGTGTGACATTTGTTCATCCATGTAAAAGCTCTCTCATGGTACATGCATATTTCATTTAATACCCTCCTCATACAGCCAACAGAACTGTGTACAGGTCTAGATTATTGGATTATTCTGATGCAGACAGGATTGAGTTGGAGAAACTGCATGCAGAGGCCCAGTCAGCAGATTAAACACATCTCTTCTCCTTGTATTGGAACAGACCTTCGCTTCCTGGTGAGTACTGGATATTTTTCATCAGTATGTATGTTCAGCTGTCAGTGACTTAACAGCCCTGAGATAACACCAAAGAGATGAGTTTCATTTGATTGATGTATAGGAATAAAATAACAAAATTAAAAAGTTGCTCCATGGTTTTATTAGTGAAATGATTCTGCATTTATGTGATTTCTTTTTGGTAAAGATTAATCCAAAACAATTTGACTGAATTGAAAATATCATTTGTATTAATTCTTTGGTAATAAAATTATTGAATTATCATAGTAAACAAATCTTATTTTTCCAGTTTTACAGCATATGTAATGAGACATTTTGCATTTCCAGGATAATGCTTAATACAGAAGTGTTCTGGAACAAAGCTGTAACTTGCAACAATGTGAGAGGAATCACTCGCTGGCTGCAGAGTCTCACCACTGAAGGCAAGAACAGGCCTAGTAGGTCTATAACTGTTAGTTAATCATGCTTGACCAAGAAAGAGTTACTAAATCTCTGTAAGTAGAACGTAAGATAAAATGATGCTTTGATTACTCTTATGATAGCTCTAAGTGATATACAGTACAGAATGTAAAAGAGGTCAGTGTCATGGCCTGTGGATATTTCTGGATCAGACATACTTCACTAACTTATGTCTACTGATACAGAAACTTAAGAACTTGCTCTTATTGGCTTGCTGAGGTAAGATACATACTGTTCATTACAATTCAAATCTTACACCAAAAAGTCTTTATTTTCTTATAATTGTTTGTTTCGCTTCCCCATATTTCTTGTCCTGTCTCAGGACACAAATGTGTGATGGGTCAAATTAATGCCATAGCTATGCAGACTCAATGTGGAAGTTGGAACCCGGGTCTGCACACGCTCAGACAACACATCCTGTTGGGAAGACTGGTACAGTGGTGGAGCTTCAGTGGACTTCTGCCACAGTACCCAGGTGATGCTCAAGATTTACATTTACAGCATTTGGAAAATGCCCTTTTCCAGAGTGACGTACAAACGTGGTTAAGAGACTAGCTCTAGGATCCAACAGCAGCATCTTATCAGTGCTGG
>JAOTRN010000002.1:11772952-11784294 GCA_028566695.1 Bagroides melapterus
TCCACCACAGTTCTGAATAGGACAAATCAGTTCCAAAAAACAAATGAATTAATTTATTTAGGCTCCATCAAACACTGACTGTTTTGACTGTTTGAATGGTACATATCTGAGATCATATCTTTTAGTGTTGCCTGGAAAAATCTATATGAAGCATACATGCTTGTATAAGGACCAGAAGAGCAGGTACCAGCATATGAATAAAAAATTCCTTTTACGAACCAATGGGGGTGTAAGTTGCCCATTTAAATCACCTACGCTTGTGTTCTTGAGTAAACAAGTGCTCTGAGAGACAAAGGCTAAGAGATTTTATAGGCGGTGTTTTTCTGGACGGGGCCTCCATTCTAAACAATAATGACTTTTTAATGTGAAGCTGTGATTACATTGTCATGGTGAAATACGGAGGCCCTTGGACTGCTTGGAGACGAGGGGGCCACATGTGAAATACTACAACAGCATAGATTACGCCCACCGACCCAGGTGAACCAATCTTCATAAATTCAAATCTAATCTTTGTGAACCTTAGCCATGTCAAATGCAGAGTGTGCTCCATGTAGTTCTGGGAAGGTTTGTGTATGTCTGTGCCAGTGTTGGGGACAAATGGTCAAAAACAATGACGTTATTCTTGATGCAAGTACACACTACCACATACACTGATGAAGACAAACAGATCTGTCACTCACAGCAAAAATCAATCATTCAGACTGATTCCTAAACTCTATTTGCTAATGCAATATGGCAAACCCACAGCAGAACGAGAACATGAAGACATCACCTTAAACACACATATACACACACCTTAATACACAAATCAACAAGGGAGATAAATGATAACAGCTTGTGGAGCAGGGAAGGAGGGAGCAGATAGGAACTGAAAGATGTTCCACAGTAGCTGAAACTCACAATAAAGCATCCTTATATCTTGATCTCATTTTGCAGCACTGGCAGACATCGATCTAAAAGCAAACACCATTCCTATCTAGGACGTGTCCATGATAACAGCTTTAAGGCTGCTCATTTCTCCTTTCTATGCCCATGATGCAGATGTCATCTGAGAGCCACAAATCAGCAGGATCTGTGAATGTTATGACTCTAGCAGCATGTCACTGACCTCTATCACATGCTTCAACAGAAATAATCCCTGTTTGCCAGCAAGATCTCAACAGAACTCAGACATTTTTATTCGTGTCACACGGCTGCAGGCAAGCCTGTCTGATCCCAGTAAGTTTTGTGTGAGGAAAATAACACCTGTGAAACTTGTGAAGTGAATAACGGATTATATTTAGATGATTTTATTTTCTGTAGGTGTGATGCAATTCACACGCACGCACACACACACGCACGCACACAGTACGTGTGGGTTTAGAGTAAAATTTTCACAGCTGTATTACTTATTACACACAACAGGACCGTTCAAATTTCCAGTTGATGAGAGCATAAATTATACAGCTGGAGCTTAATGATGAGATATGATGCATGGATTCCATGATGCAGTTGACTTCCACAGATGGTGATGTGCTTTTCTCCAAAATAATCTACACAGATCGTACATTAACCTTTTCATCTGCAAAAGCATCGCATATTAACCTTTGAGCATTCGACAAGCCCTTTGTATTCTTATTAAGTGAAATGAATAAGCAGAGGTATTAGCTTTATTGTGGAAAAAAAAGAAAAAAAAAACACATGGTCTGTCAGATATAGATTTGAGTGAGGAACCCCAAGCAGTAATTCATCCTAATGCAACTACCATAGGGATATAATGATGCATGGGTATAATGCCAAAGAAACAAAAGATTAAATAGCCTTGTGAACAATGCATGAATATACACATTTGCAAAGTAAACAAGGCACTTTGTCAGCAAACAATGTCAACAAATATACCAACTGTCAGAGGAACTTTGTGTTAACAGGAAAAAAAATTGCCACACGAAAAGAGATTATGTGCTTGGGACAAGGCAAAGCATACTCTGTGTGATGTTAATTTAAACATCAGACACTGACAGGAATTGTGTATGTGTACCCCCTTAACACCCCCCCCCAATCTCTCTCTGTCTCTCTCTCTCACACACACAGACACACACACACACACACACACACACACACAGCTATCCATTCTTGGACAAATATTCTGAATTCATGAAACAACTCATCATTCTCTTAGGTGGGAATAGGGTTTGTCTTATTATATTAAAAAAAACAGAATATACCTACAATATGTTGTAGTTTACATGACAAGTTGGCCATTTACTGATCAAAGAACACATAAATCCAGGGTACGCTCAGAGATTTTTCTGCAGAGGTTAAGAGAAAAATTAAATAAAGGATTCTCTTCCTCTGGCTGATCATTGTACAGTATTTAGTCCGTGTGTATGGTGTCACTGATGCACACTGCAGAGAGAAAAAGAACATAAAGTATTACAGATAAGATATTAAATATTCCCCCAAAGACACACAGGGCTTTAGCCTTTTCTTAAATGTTTGTTAAACAACTCTACTATGAAGTTAAGCAAACTTAAGCCTAACACTGAAGCTCACAAGTAACTGCTATATGTATTTTTATTCAATCTATTGTTAAATTCTTTATAAACTGATTGGTAGCAATGACTAAATAATTATTATAACATAATTAGGCTGCTGTTTGGTATTCATAATGTACAATTATGTTATTGCTGGGTACAATAAGCTTGCAGAAGACATGCTGCAGGCATTTTATTCTATGATTATTAATATTTTGTATGAACTTAATTTTCAACAATTCTCTTGTACCACAAATAAAGATTGTACTGAGCCATGTATTATTTCTGACTGTGATTACAACACCTTCACTATAATCAAATTTTCTATTTACTGGTACACTAATTGTCTACTTATCTTATTATTCACTCTGTACCCTGCCCAGTATTTCTGAGGTAACTTGATTTTTACAGGTTTAGTTCATACATCATGTCAGTGCCTCATTCTATATCAGCGAGATGTAGAATGGTTGTAAATTGTTGTGGCAGGGACACGCAAATCACATTCTGCTTAGGGTTCCCAAAAGGCTACAGACAGCCCAGACTATGTAGTTTTAATTTCAGTGCAAATATCTTTAATAAACAAAAAATTCCATAAAATGACTCTATCCCAAATCACTTAAACCCCACAGACAAGTGTTAACACTCCCCAGAGTGATCCATGGACTCTAAATGACTTTCTGAGTCTGGTGAAACTGGTCCTCTCATTAAAAAATCATGTTAGCTACACCATTTCTAATTAAATAACAAATCACCTCTGAGGCAGTTTGGTACTACCTCAACGTGCAGGCAGGTTATGAAAAGACATTTAGCCCTAGTCTGCAATCTACATTACTATTACTCAGTATGATGATCTCACCAATGATGTTGCGTTTAGTAGATGCACAAAGACTCCAAAAGGTATAACAAAACATAATGGATGAAATAAAAATTAAATAGGGGAATAAAAAGACAAATAAAATGTTATTATTATTGCCTCCTGAAACAGCATGATTTTATTAGAAAAATCCCTGCAGAGCTGCAAGAATCTTGAAAAATATTTAGTGTGAACAACTTTTTAACTTCTATTAGAAGTTGGAATGGGGGCTGATTGTTTTGGACACCTTTTGATCGTTTAATCAAAGCAGTATCAACAAGCATTTCATCTGAATGTAAACTCAGCATCTCTATAGCGTATTTCTTGTCAGCGTTGCACACACTCGGGGGAACACAAAGAAGAATCATTTTAGTGTTAAAGAGAGAGGAAGAGAGAGAGAAAGAGAGAGAAAAAAGGAGAAAAATGGTGAGAAAAGCAGCTATGAAGGGTATTACCATTCAAGTGAAAATAATAGGGAATGTCACTTTAACCCAAAAGAGCACAGGGGAATTACATGTTGCTGCACATTTTTAGTGAGCCCCATTTTCAAGCCTATGATTCAAACAAGTGTTGTCTCTGTGTCTCAATGTCACTGACCAATAGGTGGCTCCAAATTAGCTAGGTTTTTCACTGGCTCAGTCACTGAGTGAAAACTTTGACACAGTAATATCTCAGAATAAATCACAGTGAAGGTATAGAAACATTTTTTGTGTTTAGCCTAGCCTATATTTGTATTTTATTATGCTTATTGTTGCTCCTTAACATACATACATGATCTCCTCATGCACTGTAAGTATTGACCCGTGGGTCTGGCAGACTGTAAGGGGAATCCCTTTGGCACACTCACCGTTCCTAATGGCTGGCTGACCTAAATATTCTTGTTGCCCTGTCAACCTACATCTGCTCTCAGACTGCTGATGAACACTCTGTGAGAGAAGAGATAAGCTTTTCCAGTTGAGGACATGAGCCATCACTAATATGGAGCTTAAGTCCAGTCCAAGATCATATTCTAGAGATGAGAGTAAATGGGTTAGAAGGCTTTGACATAGCAATGTCTCTCTCTCACACAATATACTGTATTACTACAACCCCAGCTCTATTTCCATATAAACCAGTATGATAAGTCCCTAATTAAAATACAAAATACAGTATCCTTTGAGTCACTGGACCACACCAGTGTAAGCTAGATCTCCCTGTTTTTCTTTTAGGAGTTGATGACAGGGACAGAGTGATGGAGACAGTGCACTGCCACTCCTGGCTGCTGCTGATAAAAACTATTATTAGTACTAGTCATTTATCTAAGAGGATAGACTATTTGAGTACTATCAGCTTCCCTATACTTATTCTCACACCACATTTTACTATTTATACCTAATTTAAGATAACATTGTACATGATACCAGTTAATTCATTTTGGCTGGGAAGTATTTAATTTGGAGGTGAACAGAAAGTCAAAGCAGGTGATAATGATAACTGCATTATTGTAAGAGAAAGCAGTCTACATTAATGTTGCTGAGGGTCAGGGTTGCAGGTCTGTGTGACAAAACAAGCCAATGAAATTGTTAAAAAGGTCATTAAACCAATCATTCCAAATCCTAAACGAACCTCCAATATTATCCTCAGTTACCAGAGAATATCTAAACAGATCTTACTATCTAAAACATGTTATTTGACCTATTTTAGGTCCTACAATGGTCACATTTTATTAAATCATTCATCTACATTTTACCAAATAAAGAACACTTGGAATAAATAAACTAGGTCCATTTTATACAATACAAACTTTTTTTATTTTGTTTATATTTATGTACTGTAGTTAAAGTCTTTTATCTCTAGCCATGCACCATTGAATGTGCTAATCAATGAAGTTTTAACCACATCCCACTTATGTGAATTTTTTTTTTTTTTTAGTTCAACAACAAAAACAACAACAACAACAATAACTACTGCATTCCCATTTGTCAGTGATCTAATTGATCTAATATGGCCTCAGCCTCAACAACAGGAAATTAAAAGTATAGCCCGTACTACAAAGGAAAACTGTGGCCATGGTAACCCTGCTGAGGGCAACTAAAACAGGACTATGGAGCATGAGACATCAACACACCACGTCAAAGAGCCAGATGATTCTGTAGGGATGACATCATCCTCCATTTTTCCAACCTCCTCTGCATGTTTGTGCATGAAGACATTTCTGTTCAATTATTTAGCACTGCTCTGCCTCTTCCATTTGACATCTCAAAGAGTTGAAACCAAAGGGGAGATGGTGGTTGTTACTAAGCATGGCTTGCATCACAGGGCTGTGTATTATCAACCACCTTGCTGTATACTACGATTGATTTATTCTAACCCAATCTAGTGCCATTCCTGGAGGAGCATTGCCAGAGCTGTCATTGGCAAGGAAAAACTCCCTGAGATGTCAGGAGAAGAGAACCATGAGAAAAACCAGACCTCCTTTGTATTTTTGATCATTATACAATACATGAGCTAGAACTAAAACTAGTGTTTCATGAAGTATATAAATATATAAAATAATGTGAAATTCAAACAATGAATTCAAAAATTGGATTTCCTTTCATTCAATTATTTGGACATTATAATCAGAATACAAGTGGGTACAGAATACAGATGTGAAATTTAAAATATCTGCATGACTTTTGCTTAGAGAATTATTCAAATTCTCAGGGAGTAGCTATATCTAATATTTAATGCATGTTAATGCATAGAAATAAACTCACAGACTCTATAAATGTAAGTGGGGTTTCGGAATCGTTTTAATTTTGTAAGAGCAGTGGAAATTAAAACCTACCATTTTCAAAGCCATGTTTTTTATTGAGTTCTTATAATGAATAATAAGCCTAATTTTTAAATAGCTCATTACATAAGTGGCTCAGAGGCATGTGAAATTCTTTCTAATACCTAAACAATGCAAAAGGTTCTAAGGATTTATAGACTACAGTATGCTTAGCAAATAGCCTAGACTTAGCATGAATTATTCAGAAAGTTGTACAAGACTCTTTATTTCTATAATGCACTTTTGAGAATGAAATCCAGATGTTTCAGACAGGTTTTTACATGTCACATAGTACATGCAGCACACTCTATTTCTAGAAATGATCTGCACTAGCAATCAATACATTCAAATGTTTCTCACTCTCTGTGAAAAAAGAGAATGCAGTAAGGACACCAGGCTTGTGCACACCGAAAACATACTGCAGTCGATAGCTTATTAAATACAGTAGATATAAATAAAATCAACACCGGTATTAAAATTGCAGATGAAAAAAAAATTAAACCAAGACAGATCATGTCAGATTCCCCCTTTAATCCGAACCAGCAGCCAGGGAAGTTAAAGTAATAACTCTTTTATAATGTGCTAGTGGTTGTGTTCAGAATGATCTAATTACGTACAAATGTATGTTGAAAAGCATTTATGATGCATCTGTCCTCCATATTGGCACAGTCTGGACAGAACATTTCTCCAAAATGTACTATATACAAGATAAAATCAATATATTGCAATAAACTGTAATATATTCTTCTCATGTCTAGGTTATGTGCTAAAGTGACTAGAGGATCTTTCAAAAAACAAAACAAAAAACTCTTTTGGTCTGATGAGAACATTGCACACTGATGGGTGCAATTTCAAGAGATATCTTGAACAAGGGTTAAAGAGCTTATCACCCTAAGACATTTAGGGTATCAAGCAGCAGAGACAGCTATAACACAAGACCAAAACATTGGACAAAACTTTATCCAGGAAACAAAACGAAAATCACAAACCAAATGTCCAATCAAAGCTTGGATGTCAGTAAATTCTCTTAAAAAAAATAACCTCCAGCCTAATGATAATCACTCAAAACACAAATCCAAACAGAAGAATAGCTTCAGAGGAAGAAGGTGAAAGGTTGCAATGGCTCAGTCAGAACTCAGATATAAATCATACTGAAAATCTGTGGAATGAAGTAAAGCAGGATGTACTGTAAGAAACCTCCTTTTAATTTGACAGATTGCCAAATCAACAATTCCCAAATTAACATGAGTAAAATTGTTAGACTTCAAAAAAAAAAGTCTGATTTTAGGGATGTGCACATATACAATAACCTGGTAGAGATACATTTTCTTTTTACTTTTCTAAAACTGTTTCTCTTTGTTTTCACTTGAAATTTGAATGCCAGAGACATGACATTTTTAACAGGGTTGTGTAGACTTACACTCTACTTAACTCTGTACACTATAGGTCAGTATGGAACAACAGTTTCAATATACAACAGATGTTTATTGACATCAAACAACAGGTTTAAATGTCTGCAGTGTACAACTATCTGCTTCTCATTTTGCATTTAAAATCTTCATTTGCTTATTTAATTGCATTTTTATTGCAACCATAACCATATCACATAATAAACTCAAGATTCTTGTACACAAACGCTCCTTGAATGCACTTGTGGCTTTTGCCTCAGTGAATTAAATACGTAAAGTGACAGCTGTGTCAATTATTAAAATACACTGGATGTAACAAACAAACTCTGAATTAGTCTATAAAAAGAATAAAATTGTGTGGTTGCTGCTTGTTGGATTAAATATTGAAGTATTTATTTAATAAAATGCTGTTGGCTTCTTTGGAATATTGCAGTCGACAAAAAAAAAGCAACAAGTGTGACGCTATACTATATTACAAAGTTCCTCAAGTTTTGGCTCATGACTCACCAAATTTGAACTACTGTTGCATCAGTCAGCTTATGGTCAGTTCTTCCTTAGGCAATCATTTGTAATTGATGGCTGAACTGAATTAATGTTGGGTCAGTGGTGAACACGGAAAGTGCGCTGACCCATCAGTTCCTCAGGACCTCTGTAAAGCTGCTTTGTGAGATGTTACGACTTTGCAGAACTGAAAAGAATTGCATCTTCTTAGTAACTGATGCTAAATCAGAGAAGAGCAAAGAACAGTACATGACTGATGGGAAGATAAATAAAGATGTATTTGAAGCTATCTCCTGTCTACTAAATGGCATTTTCATGAATTATTCACTTTAGGAAACCACTAGGATGCATTGAACTTGCTTGTCTTTCTTTCTTTCTTTAAATTAAATCCTATTGTACAACTTCCTTTTTGTATGCTGTATCCAATTTAATGTAGCATTCATGAGCACCCACAGGTGCAATAATGGCCTCTTTATGCTAACTGCAATAAAAGACAGCAGGCAGCCTACGGTGATGGCAAAGCACCAGTGAGCTGTGTAATGGCCAGTGTTACCTCAGGGAGGAATGGAGGATGGACTCAAATAAAAGACTTGGGTATGCTACAGGCCAAAAATATGGAAGAGTAAATTTACACCAAATGCAGATAGAAACACCTCTAAAGAATCAGTCCCTTGCACACTGCTGTTGCATTACAGTAATGATGATTAAATACATTAATACATTTCATCAGTTGAAGGGCTAAAAAATTTTTATTATACAGATGAATACTGAATGTTAAACATTTCATGCTCATACATGAATATTGATGAAAATGGTTGGAAAATAGACAATAGGGGACTCGTTATAGATTATATTTTGGAACAAGAGCATGGTTTATTTGCTTAAGGTAGAAAAAGCTTTAGCAAAGTAGAAAGTATTACAAAGACTACTAGAATATGCAGTTAGAGTTCAACATATCAGGACAGAATGGACTGACACACACACATACACACACACACACACACAGAGCATGGTGAAGGAGAGTTCTTTTCGTTGCCTTGGGTTAGAACTCATTCAGCTGTGAAATTCAATATGAGGCCAACATTCAGATACAGCCGTTGTATACAGCCTGGCATTTGGACTAGTCGCTGCCACACGAGTCGAGAATGTTTAAAAGAAATGCTACGCCATGTCAAAGGAAAGAAAATGGGGGGGGACAAGAGTCACTTAAACAGTGCTTTTCTATTCAGCAGAACTGTGTTCCTTTATTGATGGGACTGTATCATCTATTAAATCCTGGCAGATGGATCAAATAAACAACGGTTGAACAAATAATGCCCTAAATCCAAATCTCTCAGACATATTACTGAAATACAGCAGGCATATCATGTAGCATTTAATCTACTGTGGCACACTTTATATATTGGTGGAACCCAATGTCTCCACAAGAATGTGAATATTTGACATTTATGACCTTGTGGAGACTTTTGACTGTTTTACACAAGGATGACTGCCTACACCCGCCACCCAACACACACACACATGCACACACACACAAAACTGTAGCTTTTAATAAATAAACTAAAAGAGACAAAAGGTTATGTTGGGATTAGGTGTAGGCAAAGCATTAATTTCTCATTATAGCATTTATTAGCTGTATCAAGGACAAACGTTCGTGTGTGTATATGAGAATGTGGTGGAGGAATGAGGGGGATGGGGATAGGGAAGACTAGGTGTACTCTACCTATTGGGTATGGATAATATACCTCACTTAACATACCTGATCCAAATAATTACCAAGACTTTAAAGAGCTGTAGTTGTAGTGTAAGAAATGGAAAAACACAAATCTCTAAAGGGTTGTGGATTCTAGGACCTGGGGCTTGACTCCCCAGCAATATAAGATGGAAGGCTAAAAATAATGAATTATTGAGAAGAGTTTTCAGGGCTGAAGGTCAGAGATTGGAGACGAAATTCCACTTTATTAAAAATGTATGTTTGCTGAATTGTCTTCTCCATGCTGTGCGCTGAGCCAGCGAGATATGTTTGTATCGATCTCACACTGCTCCACTGATGGCAAAAAGAACTGTTCACAAAAGAAATACGAGATGGCTTGGGTTGGAAAACAAGCAAGAGTCGAAATGGGCATGAGCTTCTTTCCACTAATGCGCAGTTTTCACAATGCACTGGCAAGCAGAGTGACAGGAGGGAAAAAGAACATTACCTGGTTTTCCTTTAACCCTGGGAAAGAAAATTGATATAATCATACACCTTCATGTGTGACAGTGTACTGGTGTACTGTGATAAGGAGATGTTTTTAAATGGTTATGCTGTTAAGGTTACACCAACCCTGTACGGATGACCATAACTGCATCTCTGCATCGGTTTGATAAAACACAGAATGCTGGCAGGAAGTTTCCCTAACCAAATCATGTAATATTTGCAGAATTGCATACACTTTTAATATTCTCCTCATTGCAAATGTAACACTGTACGCAGATAACCTGAAACAGCAAAATCTACAGTATATAAAATTATCACCCCTTTATTCCTCTCTTTATATCCATCCAGAAAGTGCTATCAATACTAATAAGCAGTGTTTTAACTCTTATGGCTTTTTAGGACAGTCCTAAAACACTCTTAAAGCAGTCCTTCGTCTAAGTATGTCTTGGGAAATAACTATAAAAATTCAAATGGATGGCTCAGTAGTTACTTAAGTGCCCATTCATAATTGTGCAGGTCAGATCAATTAGACCCCAGAGTAATCTATGCACATTTGCTTCTATCTCTCTTTTTTCTTCTCTATCTCTCCGTGGATGAGTTATTTTCTACTCCCTAAGTCAGACTCATCAATGCCACATTAGCGGCTGTAGTACACGACTCATTAGAGCAACAGGGAATAAGGAGCAAAGGGAAAAAAAACCTGAGCTGTGAGGACAGATCTCTGTACACGACTAGCACGACTGTGTGGCACGTTAAGCGATGTGTGAATATTCATGCAAAACCGGTGACGGATACGCTTCCTTTAGGACACACGGTCACTCAGTTTTTGCATTACTTCTATACGTAACACAGTAAACCAAAAGCCAAGTGAGAGCTTTTAAATGGTGCTGAAAAACAAAAGTGATATGCGTCGAGTTTGTCTGACTCTAAATCACCGTTCATGAGGAGAGAAGAAACACGAGCTCAGCGGTGTGTATCGTCTGCGATCAAAGCAGTTATGACTTTGATGAATGTTATTCATTAAGCACAGAGTATTGGTTGTGGACAGGGTTTCAGAGAGAGAGAGAGAGAG
>JAOTRN010000002.1:11798784-11819452 GCA_028566695.1 Bagroides melapterus
AAGTCACAAAATGAAAAGCTTTGGAAGGTATGAGAACACTGAGAATTTACAGTACTTTTGTAATTGTCCAAAATACTCCTAGTACTATATAGGGTGTGATTGTAATTGGGAACAGGTGTGTATAATTAGAACTGGGGATTGTCACTGTGTAAGTAGAAATCAAAAAGACAATTTTAGATTTCTAAATGTTAATTAAAATAAGTCAGACAAAGAAGATTTTTTTAAAGGATGATACCAAAAGTATCCAAAAGAAAAATGCTCTAGCAAACTACTCTTATTAGAATATAACATGGTATCACAGTGATTGCCAAATAATCACACCTTCTTCAGAGAGAATTTAAGGCCAAAATACAATGTGTTCCTATTGAAATGCCTAGATATTAATGAAACCAATGGTGTCCTGAGAAACCAGCTTATAAAAATTGCTAAGAAAAGACATTTGGATTCATATACCAAAAATATGAGTGTTCTCTGTACATTTTGTTACCTAATCTGTATATTTTATTCTGTTTGTCAAATGCACACATTAGCGAAAAGTGTGAAACACACAAACACGTGCCATTAGTCACTAGCCAACTCACAACACAGTAGTTTATAACCATCTAAAAAAACAACCACACAACTGTGCAACAATGCAAACTTCACAATAAAGATGAGTCAAATAAAGAAATAATTAACAAATAAATCACTCAGAAACATCATACATATTGCACAGTATTTAAATATTTTTTTTCACTGCAGCTTTAGGTAAAGAATCACTTTTCAGATAAAATTGAGGATGTCAGTAATTACCTGCACATGCTGAAGCAAAAGAGCCAAACTGTGCAGAATAACACAGTCATGTACTTTAATATGCTTGGAGCAACCTAGAAGATGACTTCCTTTTAAAACAGCATGAAAGTGTACCTAAGAGAACTGATGCAATCTTAATGAAAAAAGGGTCATCTCATTAAGTATGGATTTCATTCATTTACTGCTATTTATAATAATTAATTTGATAGAGAGAAGCTTTATATGTCCTTATCCTTATCTTCACTTCACTATGTTCTGTACACATGCCTAAACCATTTGCACAGTACAGGACTGATTAGTTTTGCAACATTTGGCTTCAGTCTGCATTACTTCTGCGTAACACGCTTGTTTTTGCTCAACAGGAGCCTTATGAATAAATAAACAAAATCACAAATCTACAAAAAACTAAAAATATATATATGCTTGCCTTTGTGTAAAGAAAATTGAACTGAAAAAGTATTTCAGATTTGTAACCCTACCAAGTTTTTCGTATTTAATACTTTATATCACCTTTTACATTACATTTTCTTTATACGCTGTTTCAACAGGAAATTATTCCCACACAGATCCTTTCTTGCAGGAACTATTGCTATTCTGTACAGCAGGTTACCTAATGTTACCTTTCAAGCAGATGCTCTGTAGCCACGGGGTTTGACTGCAGAGGAAGAGGGTTCAGACGAGTCACACAGGGTCCAGAGAGAGAAAACCCGGAGCTTTGATCCCCCTCCTAACCCCAGGCTGTGTTCTTACGCTTCATGTGCACAAAAGCATTACCATAATTGATTGGCCTCCCATATAAGGGGAAGGGGGGTTGTCTTCCCACCATGCATCAGGTTTCTGGGCGCTTGCCATGTCTTTGATGTACAAGTGTGTGCCACATTCTCTTGCATCTGAGCTCAGTATCAGTGCATCTGACTGCCTCAGCTAAAAGTGGATGTGTCTATACAGTTTTTCTTTCTAAATATTTGCACTTGTTTGTGCATTTGCTTAAATATCATATTTTCCATTTGACATGAAAAACAAAAAACTATGATCTTAGCTGAAGCTAAGCTAAGGGTGACACCTTATTTTGTGTTTTACTTTAAAAATCAAATTGCCTGTTAATTTGCTGTCAAACCATGCTCTTTGAAGCACTGTAGATCTGTGTTCATATCCAGCACACCTCTGGGGGAGGCTTCAGGTTGGTTGAGATGCAGAAGAGATGGCGTCTATTCCCTAACCCCTCTGTGCGTGCACAGCGGCAGCTGATCCCTCCATCTTTCTCCTGAATGATAAAGCCTGCTGGAACTCTGCTGTTCTTGCTAACAGGCAGAACAGGGAACATTAATACACTGTACATGCATTATTGATGGAGGCAAGGAGCTGATAATCTTATAGGAGTTGCAGGCTTCACTCTCCTCGCACTGGGCCAATTAAACACGGCCCGATTCATGGCCTTGTAAAGCCCTGGATTGTTCTGAGGGAGGACTTGCTCTGTACATAAAAACAGAAGGATGTGGGAAGCCACACATACTTGCACAGAAACCAGCATGTGGGACCAATATGTACACACACGGTTTCATTTTAGCCAACATTATCATTAATGTCCACCCCACAGCACACACATCTAGGGTTATATGAGTGGGCAGTATTCCCACTGGACCCCTGTTACTCCTGACATGCTTCACTGACATCTCCTGCATGGCCTTTGACCCCACAGGACATTAGTGAGGCAGGTTCTGGGACTCTGCAGGAAGTGGTTGGAAATCATTGTGTGCACACGTCCTAGGTGCCCATTATTTGTAGAAAACTGCAAAAATCAGAGTGTACAGGAACCATGGGTGGCCATTATAGAAAGCTGCTAAGAGTCATGCCTGGGGGCAGATTAGGCATAACGGAAAGGGGATAGGGTCTCTAAAGTGAGAAAAGGGGAGTCTGAGGTGCAGACCAAATGGCCACTGTTATGGCTTATAGAGTGCTGATTAGGTACACTTCTTACCGTAGCTTTGACTCTGAGAAAGCCGCATGGCGAGAGAAACCAATAATAGCAGTTTCTCCCTGGAGGGTGTAGTTTCTCCATGGGTCCAAGCAGTGATCTGAAATGATTTTAAAAATGTATGAAATTAAATTGCAAACATACAAGAGTGTGGTTGCCTAAAAGGAACACTGCAGCTCCAGTGCTAATTCTGCCTCATTGCTGATCTCATTTACACCCAAAGAACTCCATCAGTAAACCAATTCTACTTTCCTTAGCAACAGAAAGCAACATACAGTAGTGACAAAGCATTTAAAATGGCAAAAATATACTGCTAAAACACAACAACATCTATCAGGCCTTTAATATTATGTGGAGAAGGTGGTGTCCATTTTCAAACTGATCAAAATTTAATCTTGACAGTCTAAAGCAACTGTGGCCCAAGGAGTCAATGACTGCTGTCGAAATATGTTGAATGTCTACTGAAATGTACAGCAAAACAAATACAGGCAACCCCATATTTAACTTTACTTTGTGTTAATCACTCATTCTTATAACCTTAGTCAGTCAACGAGCTGAAAGGGACCATTGCAATGATTTCTAGTGAGTGTACCGGGGAAAAAAAGTGGTTCTGACCAGGTGTTATTTTTATATTTCACAAATTTGAAATGTGCATGTGTTTGTGTGTATGTTGGGGGTGGGGTGTAGGTGTGAAATTGACTTTTCCTCACTGGTAGGGAGAGGTAATCACTCATTCTGAGTGACAGGTGTGTTTATGCTTGGCATGCGTTATGCTGTGGCCTTGCCCTTCTCCATCTTAAAAAATGTACAACACACACACACACACACACACACACACACACACACACACACACAGCCTTAAATACATACAGTATAATGATGTGTTCATGTGCAGCACCAGATGCCAGAAATAGAGTATAAAGAAGAGTATATTAAATGTAAATTCTGTATGCTGTGTATGTGTGTGTGTGTGTGTGTGTGTATAAATAATGTGTACATGTTTCTCTGTGAGACACTGTCACACCTGCCAGAATACAACACCATTAAGACTATTATCATTTAAAACTGTAAAATACACATTAAAGAATGTATATTTCCAGAATATACACTAGAATATAGAAAGTGAGTGAGAGTGAGGCAGAGAAAACAATAAACAAATGTTTCAAAGAAAAACGGCCAATAAAGAAGACATTTCACAGGCCAGCACAGCTCTAACAGTAGTGCTGTAAAGGCAGGATATTAGCAAAAACCCCTGGCCATGGAGTCACGGGATACATTAAAGATCATCATAAGAGAGATCACATCAGGAGCACAATGCCTAAGCCAGAGTAATGGACTCATCCGCACTGGTCTAAAGGGTTTTATGAGCTAATCTTCAGCACAATGATCTCTTTTACCTCGACGGCCTTTACACAGTGTGATGCAGGGTCCAAACCGGTCCTCAGACCACTGAGTTTACATTCAGAAAGGACCTTGCCTTACAAAATATCTGTAGCACATAACACAAGGTGACCTTTTTGTATAATTCACACAAATGATACAGAGAAATGACTTTTGAAAATTTCATTTCTTCTAACCTTGTAACCATATGTCATTTTTAATTAAATAACGCATCACATGATCACCAGATACAAGAAGCAGATAGTGAGATGGGGAAGAGAGAGAAGGTGGTTTTCCCAGACAAATCCAAAGTCAAATGGAACAACATGCCACTCCAGCATCTTGGAGTGAGAAGAATCTTTTGATTAGATGGAGTAGGGGGTTGTTGCTAAAGCTAAGATAAATCACTGCTAACATAGATTTACAGGAGAGACATGTTTGTGGGAATGTATTTCCATTTACTTGCCCACCAGCTTCAGTCTGGATTCAGAATTGAGCAGCTTGTTCACTTTGCAATGTATTGCCTGCTGTTGTACAAAAAGGTCATCAGATTCTTCATTTTCTTTCTTTGCTGATTTCCATTTCATACTGAACAAAAGCATATGTTTATTGTGTATGATATGTATTTCCTGTCCAAAGAAGTGCCACCCTCCTGAGACATCATATTTCCTACCTAAACGGTGGAAAGCTCTGCATCGATTTTCAATTTGAGGCTTGCGACATGGTCAGTTTGAGATATATAATGCGGTTGCACACTATCACCTCTGCTCAAGTTGCCCATATTTCCAAAGGTGCAGAAAAGAGTGACTACACTGAAGATGAATATGGCTCTTTGCGGCAATGACCATCCTCAATAGCCCTATATCACTGACTGCCAATATTCTGCTATGTTCTCATGAACTATAAGGGTTGAAAGGGTTGAAAATTCTCCCTGAATAATCTCTGACATATTTTCAGGTATGCACATACATTTCTGCTGAGTTCACATCCTGAGGTCAGGGAGTTTAACATCACTTGCGCTGAACTGTCTTAATATGCACACCCACATATACAAAATCGCACACACTTGCATCTTGTAAATTCCTTTCAAATTGTAGGATATATCCCGAATCTAAAAGAAGTCAGCTGGCCGTATATAAATAATAATTCGCAGGCATAATTACAAAGCTGCGCTCTTGTAAACTTGTCAGCATATCCTTCACCTTCTTATAACAATCAGTTACACTAGCTCTAAAGTATGCACACTACTCTCCTCCACACAAACTTAATTCTGCACTTTACATTCCCATCTCATTTTCTTCTAGATGCTGAGTACAGTGGCTCTGTCCATGCATGTCAACGGAAAATTGACATTCCCCAACTACACCCCCCAAAACTACCCCAATCTCTGCGTATATAAGTCTCACACTCTCTATAACGCTGAATAAAATCCTCACACCTATAATCTGAGGGCATCTATAATCTTGCAGCTTGGGAGTGGTTTACAGGTATCATTAAATCAGAGGAGAATGGACAGAATTTCTCCCCCTCTCTACAGTGCTGATTTCCCAGCCATCGTTGGGGGAAACCTCAGGCGAAACTAGCTTATGAGTCATTTCACAGCATAAAATCTTTCGTATGGGTAGACACATTTTCCAACAGCAGTTAAAGGGATGGCAAAAAATAAGGTATTGTATAACTTACGTCACTGCTTTAGGGGTTCTGAGGCCACAAAATATGAAAATAAACATGGCTTGAGTGTTCCATATCCTGTGAGATCAATTATATCCATTCAAAGGAAAAGACTATCAAATTATTTACTTATTTTTGCAGCAGGAACTCTCCATAAATGTGAATTATATTACAATAAAGTCAGTAGGTCATGGAATGAAAGACCCAACAGCTGCTTGTCTAATGAGACTCCAGAATGTGTTTGCCTGTATGTGTGTGTGTGTGTGTGTGTGTGTGTGTGTGTGTGTAAATGCAGCTGAGTGGTCCATAAACCATCAAACCTGCTCACTGGTTCAGGGTCAAAGTCCTGAACACTGTTCTGTGTTCTGTTTAAAATAATAATAATAATTGCAATGCCAAAGATAGAGACAGAGAGAGAGAGAGAGAGAGTGAGAGAGTGAGAGAGAGAGAGAGAGAGCGCGAGAGAGCGTGAGAGAGAGAGAAACTGTCCATTCCCCTTCAAAATAGCATCTTGGCCTCCAGCTGTGCGTAATTTAGAGAGTGTCTGATTATCTTCTGGGTGCATGCTCCTTGTAATGGGCCATTCCTGCAGCTCTCATTCCTTCTCAAATATTCACACACCTGCTGAGCTTTTACACTTCTTACAACCTCTGAGGGTCACCCATTACATCCAAGGTTATTGAATTTCACACAACAGCCTTCACTGGACTTATATTTTTTCATGGTAAACCAGCAGTAGGTCCAAATTTGACCCATCAGGCTTCTGTCTAAGCTTCTGAGGCACTAAGACAAACATACTGAAGAGTGACATTAAGAGGTGCCGATCATATTATTAGTGTGCAGAATATGCTAAAAGCTTTCCAAGAAAAACAATCATGAAATGTAGCAAAAAATATGGCCCAAAATGGCCCTAAAAGGACAGAAAAGAAGTTAAAAGCCAGATATGCAAAAATATCCACTGAGGCATAAACCTGAACAAATCCTGACCTACCTTTGCTTGAGGAATCCACTCATGTGCTGGGTCTTTGTTCAGGCAGACCCCTGAAAATAAAGTCTATTAGAATTATAGATTTATGTTTTTTTTTTTTAATACTATACATTCATATGGTACCATTCACCCGTAGCCACTTTTCAGGAGTTGATTTCCTGCAATTGATTACAGCTTGGGGATAAATAAATTTAGTATAGATTGTTCATACATTCTGAACTAACTAGAGGAATAGCTGATATAAATTTGGAAAAAGACTGACGTACTTTATCTCTGAACATTTCTGTGCCAATATCAGCAGTTCACATTCAGCCAAGCAATATGTCCTGCATATTTATTTATTTGCACTAACTGTAACTAAAAAATGCCTGTGTGAGCTTTGGAAGATTGCTGCATTCGTCTAAAGCAGTCATAAATATGCAGAAGAATAGTTATTTTTTAGTTATTATTAGTTTTTACTAGTTATGTTATGATATTAGTTTCACTATATGAGGAAGTGTGTACCGTAAGATTAGATGGAAACTTTATATGTAGAATAAAGGAAATATTAGTTGCTTATCAAGTATTTTGATAAGCAACTAATGTTGATTAGGATTTTTATTTTTATTACAATCTTTTTTTCATCTTCATTGTCACACTGAAACATGTTTAACCAAAATGCTCTATTGTGTTGATGTTATGGTCAGAACTATGAATTGAGGACAATGATTCTAGTAAGCACTTAAACAGCTTTTGATAAGCATTTAAACCCCAGTGAGTCTACTACTTGCATCAGTCCAACCAGGAAGGATGTCACCTTGCCAGTTTGTTAGTTCTTTCTGATCTACTTAACAACTTAATAACTTGATTTAATTTCTAAATTGGTCAGTCATGTGTTGCTGGAGGATTCCCAGCCTCACTGATCCTTAATACAGATAGCTCTCTATACCCTGATGTGACTTCATCCATCTTATCTGTCCAACCAGATCTATAGTCTCTTTGATGGAGGACTCTTGTACTCCCAATCAGCTGTGCTCAATGAAAAAAAAAATCATGCTGTGCCTGTTTGGAAACCTTGACACAACACACGGCAGCAATGCTCACATCAACAATTGCAGATTCTTTGACCTGGATCATTCACAGGAATCATTTTCAAGCAACTCAGGCTGATGTAAATAGTCTCCTACCATCTTTTCCTTACTTAATCCCCATCCTCCCACCAACACATTCTCTTTCACTATTGAATTCATCATGGAATTTGCACAGAACATCACTGACATTAATCCAGAAACCTCCATGTATTTAACCAAGGTGGAATGAACCCATATGCACAATGTAGGAGGTTCAAATTTCTACACATTCAAGTCACTCATGGAGGAGCTTGTAATGCTGATGACCACAATAACATGCTCACTCTTAACACTACTATCCACATGTCCAGTGACCTTGCACTATATGTGATTATGATCAATGCATCTGGTTCCTTCAAGCTTGCCACTGTGAGTGTTTAGAGATAATTTTTGAAATGTACACCACACATTCAAGATTGAAATGTAGACTTGCAGCTTTAATTCATGGGATTCAAAAAATTGCAAACATTTTGTACTAAAAGTTTACAGTCTAGTAGAAAGCTTCTTAAGAAATGGAACATTCTTAAATGGCCAAGTCAGTCAACTGACTTCAACCCAAGTGAGCATGCTTTTCACTTGAAAATATGAAAAGAAAAATTATATAAAAAAAAATAAAATACTAAACTGAAGGCAGAAAGGCCCACAAACAAAGAATTTGTGTCCATTTATTGAAAATAATCTTTACAATTATAATTATGCTAGTTTGTCCAATTACTTTTGAGCCTGTCAGAAAAGGAGGGACTATGTAAAAAAAGTCTGTAATTCCTAAATGGTTAAGGCAACATTTTTGTTAAACCCCTTGAACTCCTGGATGTTACAGAAAACTAAAGAACACTCTACATCCATCCTCATCCTTGACCTTTCTGCTGCCTTGGGCACTGTGAATCACCAGATTCCACTTTTCCAACTTGGCGAGTGGGAGCTGTGCTCTGACATGAGAATGAATCTTATGGTGTAGCACGGAGAGGTAAAGTTTCATCACATCACAGCAACAAATGCCCACAGGGGTCAATTCTTTATAGTACATCCCTGGGCAGAGATATCAGTGCTTCTTTCACCACTACTATGTCGATGGTCTCACTGACACCATCCATGTGATTTTAGATTATGCCTTCAGCCTTTTCAGTGGAATTTGTTCAAACACAAGATTTCTTTTTAATAACATCAGAAGTATAAGTTTTCTGATTACAGTATTTGTGTTACTGCTAATAAAAAGCCAATACAATACAAACAGCAAGGTATCTCATCTTGCTGTTCTCCCTTCATGTGCCATACCTTCTCTGCAGAGTATCTTCTCCTCTGCCTACCTGGTTTATAACCTCCTGAAGATCTTTCACATCACTCTCCCTCCTGTGGTTGCAGCACTGGTTTCCTGTCCTTACCGAGACAATAACATTCAGAAGGTTTGGAATTCAAGGCAACAAAGGGCTCTGCACCACATTATCAATGCCACATTGGATGAGAACTACACACCAGCCAGAACTTCAGGGTGCATGGCTTGTTGTGGTATAAATGTGCTCATAAAGTAATATCTCACTGCTTTAGTGTTCTCCCTCCTGGTACAATTGGCTTCTCTTTTGATGCTAAACAAACCCGTCTCTGTTTCTCCTGCAAGAGTTGAATGACCTTCCTTTACAGATAATATCTAGGAGAACATCTTTCTCTGCATTTTTAACTTATTACACTATTATTAATGTTTTTAAATCCTTCTTTCATTGCTAGTTGCCTTTTGTATGATGGATGGATTTCAGTGATGGACTGGTGTCTCATTCAGTGGGTGTTACTGGAGATAATGAATGAATCAGTCTGAAGAAATGATGTTAAATTTAGACGACTGTAGCAGTTTGAAATTGTGAGAAATTCTCACTAGGGTATGAATCCATGCAGGTTCACGTTGTGTCCCTGCTCCTTTGGTAGGTTTTCACATTTTGTTAGTCACTCTGGATCAGACTCTCTGCAAAATGACAAACTGTAAATCACAAGCCATTGACTGTTGATTATTTAAGCGCCGTCTCCTTGTACTGGAATTGATGTTCATGTTGGAATTGGATACTGATATTTGACTTATTTGCACAGTTCACACTTCTAGCACTCTTTAAGGATAGTATATAAAGAGTGATCATGTTACAACTCCTCCAAAAAAGAAAACACTCAAATATGCCTTTAGAAATACTTGAAGTAAGACACAGAGGCACTTAATAAGTAGGTTGAAAGAGCGGGATGAGACAAATGTTCACTCACTGACCCAGATAAGAGCTGCATAATTGAGCAAGATGGGTTTGAATATAACAGATCATTAAAATGACAAGAAACATGTTCAGGCAACTCATACAAGCCCTGGGTAAGCACTGTTATCTTAATCTAAAAATTGTAATAGTGAGTGGATCCCTGGGATGAAATATAACTGTTTACTCTTATCATCATCACAGCAACAATGCTGCCAGTCATACTGCAAGTACCTAAAAGTAAAGTCATGTCAGGTTCCACTGTTCCTTTGTATAGATGAAAATAAACTTTCAGGTATTTGAGGTGAGATATATTTTGTGAAACATCTTGAATTCTTGCTTTTTGAATGCAGTGAAGTGGTTTCACAAGACTTACAGGTCACATTCCTCAAAAAGACATCACCTTGGATAAAATAAGATGCCAACAAATAATGGCCCGTTTAATTTATTTAGTGCAATCACTGATGCTAATGAGGAGTACTGCTCATGTGATTTTGTTGTGCACTGGTCTGTAACAAACTTTAAATGTCATATGCGATCACATGCACAACACCCTCTGTGAAGGGCCTTCATGGATTATTTGGAGTCTCTCCACAAATATTTAAATGTCAGCTGTGCATAAACACTTTCCAATTATCATTGTCAAGAGGCCAACACATCAAAGTCTCCTCTGTGGAACTTGGCGGTCAATAGTCTCCCTCTGCCATCAGTGTCCCCAGAGACACTGCGAGTGGCAGACTGAATGACTGACCTACACACACACACACACACAGACTCACAGAGGTGTACACAGAGGCAGACACACAAACACAGACACACACACAGAAAGACACTCGTACACAGAGGCACACACATACACATGCTCTCACACGCACATCAACGAAAGCGCTTTAGACCTGGAACTAAAAAAATGTGTTATTTTCTAAGAAATGTAAGGTCTTCCATCCATTTTGTGTAGCGTGCATCATGGGTACAGGGTCACTGAGAACGTAGAGCCTATCATAGGGAACGTGGTAGGGGACAACAAATACAGGCTACCTGCCTGTTGCAGGACAAAATTGCATACACACACACACACACGCACAAAAGAAAGCTTGAGCTAATATGTAATATAGTGTACAGTTATAGAAATTGTAAAGGAAATTATTGACAAACGCTCACAAAGTTTCGTCCTCATTTTGTCTGAGGAAGATTTCCCTTGCCTCTGCTGCCTCTGGTTTGTTCATTAGAGATATTTGATATAAATAGATAAATTAGCTCAATATTATTTATTGTGTTTATTTAAATCCTGTTGAGTCCACAGAAACAAGCTGGATTGTTAGTTAGTTAGTTAGTTAGTTAGTTAGTTAGTTAGTCGGATACTCAGCTAAAAGCACTAGAACCTTCAGTAAATATTCAACAGGTTCTAAGGTTAAGCTTTTAATATATTTGTATATGTATTTATATATGAAACTACATACCCTATTAAACTAAATAAATAATTTGTGAAGTAATTAAAAACATGTTAATTTTCTCATTTTTCTTGCTGGTGTATTCTCTGTCTCTATTCTGTTGTTTGTATCCTGAGGCTAATTGCTTTAACCATTAGCATAAATACCAATCCAGTGCCCTGTAGTGGGGATGATGGAGTCCCAGCCCAATTATAGAGAGCAGGATGAACTATAATGCTGGATCTCTATGAGTTGGAACAAGGACAATATGAAGAGTGTTACACCACCAGACGGACTTGAACCAATCTACAGCAGCACAAACTGTGTTTTTTTTATTGAGTAGCCACATGTTGATAGCTGCTAACACCCACACAGGTTGTACCTAACTTCAAAACAGACACATAACTCAATTCCCTGTAACAAGCTCTTGTTCGACCCACAAGCACTAGTACTCTTGTTCTTTGTGTCTCTTGCTTCACTGTGATTAATAATAGATCTTTTATTCAGGTTTTAGCCTAACCAAATAGGGCATGGCTAAGTTGTAGCTTGTGATTCTGACTTGTTTTTAGCCACATTGCTACCTTAAGGTTTGACCCAGAGGAACACTGTATAGCAACTATGTAAAAAGTGGATATATAGTGCATTTATATTTTAGGGGTTCCCCAAAAATCTAGTGTACACGGGTGTTGTGGAAGACATTTTACATAAAAGGTAGGGGAGGGCTCATTTAATGATTAGTCTTAGCACGTGTTAATGTGTTAGGAAGGACCTTTGTAACAATGAATGAAGACCAAAGAAGATGACAAGCTAATCTTAAAGAGGTGTTAGCAAGGCTGAGGATGATGAAATTCAAACATTTTATGCCATTGCTTTTTTTTGGACATGGTTTGTTTTTACTTAACTGTTATGTGCCCATGTCAATCAAAAAAGGGGTGGAGCTAATCACAAATCATTATAAAGGGAGTAAACAAAAGCTACATTTTATAATACAAAAACACATTTATGACATTTGTAAATCCTTGAGGATCTAATTTTCTATGAATTATAGCAGCTTCTGAAACACACAGCAGCTGCTTGGATGCCTTGCCATCTCTATTGTCTCATAAGCCAGTGTTATAGAAGGCCATTAAACCAAAGATTTGTTAAATTAGATGGAATAAAATATTATTGTGAACAAATATCCTGCAAATACATTTTCTGTCAGAAATAAAATTTATTGAAAAAGAATAACTAATTATTTCACAATCTGCTCCTTCTCCCTGATGATGTACGACTAACTGCTTCAGCTGAGCTCATGCACAGATTCATGGGAGATAAATAACTGATATGTATTTTGTCTTCAAAAATCAGTCACATGAAGGTTCCTGAGAAAGCAATGTTCTGTGCAATCGTTAGATTCAGAAGTGACTCAATACCTTCCTTCCTCCAAAGGAGCATTTTTGGGATGTTTATCCATCTGAATATAACTCCATTGTATTCTATGTGAGCACCTACAATGTAAGTATTTGGATTGCACATTTGGCATATGCATGCGAGTTCAAGCTTGAGATGTGATAGGATTGAAAAGCAATCTCCAAGGAAGTGCTCAGTTTCCCTCAAACCTCCCCTTGAGAGTGTGCCACACAGGGCTGCTCTGAGTGGCAAGGTTATACCGAGGGTTAGAGTCATGGAGTGAATTAGTTTACACTGAAATCATAAAGCTGTCACTCACACATGCACAGGAGAGACTCACATTTAAACATATACCAGCTTATAGCACAGGGCAGGCAGCATTAATGGCAGTCATGTCCACTACAGACCTGGAAGTAATAACGTAGGGTAGAATAAAAAACACTTTATTCTAGTCTGACAGCCTGACTGTGAAACTTGAGGCGGTTTAAATAATAAAACCCTGAGTGAACCCGTGTTGGTCTTCCTCCCACTCTAGCTGAAGGCGTCTCAGCTTTCAGGCCTCATGCCAGATCAGATCTGTGTCTGAACTCCTCAGCTTCTTCTGTTCCCTCCCAAATATGCTCTCAACAAATTATATGGGGATCCTCAAAGAGAAAAGAAGGCCACACTTATACAGGAGGAGTCGCATGGCTGTGCTCTGTGTAGTAGAGATAATTGTAATAAGGCTTTGGATGACTGCATTGTGGTGTGCACAGGGCAAGAGAACAAAAGCTCAAATTTGACAGGCATTGAGCAGCTGTGTAAACAAGGATTCTGGCAAAAAAAAAAAAAAGAGAACTTAATTAATGGACGTTACAGAGGTTAATGTCTCTATGTAATAATCAGGAATACAACACAAAAGCTACAGATAATAATTGATGATGCTTCAGCAGTTTATATCGTTTATGATATGTCTGTTATTGCCATATATATAATACTGGAGATAATGGAAAGGATAAACATTTCCCTTTCATAGAAACACTCTCAATGCATGAGGTTAAGAGTGTAGGATATTTATACATCCTTGGCATTTCAATTGAAACTTTGTTTGAAAAATTGTTTCAGAATAAACTGCAACATAGAGACATTTATCATTTGGAATGTGTGCAACTTACAATACCATAACAACGAGACAATTCTTCCTAAGGCTATGTTTTATTTTTTAATTCTTATACTCCATATCATATAGAACTAGTCATTTAAATTCATGTCCAGATAAACAGAAGCTTTGGATGAGGTTTTTAAAAGCTAATTAATTGGCAGCATGCCTACTCCACTTGTAGTCGCTTTCAAGAGAATCAGACATCCGACATGCAGATGGGCTTTTCTGCTGCATAAACCCTTTCTTCCACAAAATATAATCTTTTCCAAAGATGCCTGATGTAAAAGAAATGAGTTTCTCCCTTGTAAAACTGAGGAAATATGATTTAAACTATATGGACCATGTGAGATTGCCTTTTCTCCATGGAGGTAGGCGATGAAATTTGATGGGTTACAGCAGCACTCATGGATCACGGTTTGCACACTGCATAGTTATTTATAGTAAAAGTAAGATTATACACCTTTATATTAACTCAAATATTTAAAACTAGCATGTCTAGATACATTACTTGGAATTAAAGTTTCTTTACAATGACCAAGAAATGCATTTTAATCATAATATCTCTTTGAGGAAAACATGAGGTGGAAGAAATTTATCATGTGCAATTCATTCTCCCTCTCTCTTTCTCTCTCTCTCTTTCTCTCTCTCTCTCTCCATGTCTTTTATCTTATCTATTTGCACTGTAGAGTAATAGTCAGGCACCTCGTATTTTAGTATTTTTACATGCAGCAGGGTGTGTTTGTGGAAGGTGCAGCAACTGACTTATTGATCAGAAACTAAACTAAACATTTGAATACAATCCAGCTATATGGAACTATATACTACTTCTTCTTTTGGCTTTTCACGTTAGGGCTCTCCGCAGCAAGTAATACAGTATGTTTCCACCTAACTTTATCCTCAGCATCCTCTACTCTCACACTGATTAACTTCATACGAAGAGGCGGACCCTGTGCCTGCTAAATATCTTGATCATGCATGACAAGCCATATACATGTTAGTTATAAATGAGTCGATGCTGTAGGAAATATATCAAGATTAAAATTGAGTTTTAGGTAAATGGTAGAAAGCATTTTGATTGTTGGTTTTGGTATAATTTGTTACTTTATCCTCTATTTTCTGTATTTTTCTGTACCACTTTTCCTACATATGGTCTCCCAGGGGCAGAATACAGAGGACATCATGAATAGGGTGCCATCCCATCTCTGGCGTAATCACACACACACTGTGGATAATTTAGAGATGCCAATCAGCCTACAACACATGTCTTTGGACAGGGGGCAAAAACCAGAGGAAACCCCCAAAGCACAGGGAATCCATGCATATTTCACACACACAAAAACACACACACACACACACACACAGGGTTGAGGGAGTAATCAAAGCCCAACCATGGAGGTATGAGGCAAACAAGCTAACCACTAAGCTACCGTGCCCCTGTAATTTGTTATTCTCTCAATCAACCTGTATTATAGCAGGAAAGTTACTCCTGCACACGTGACATGATGAGAAAACATTAAATCCAGGTGACTGAGTTCTATCAATTATCTATGCATACTGCAAATACTGTTTAAATAAGAAAAATGGCTTTCCACCTAATTACATTGCTTCTATCAGCCCACATGAGGTATTATTCACTTGCAATTATTTCCCTCATTAATTTCCAAAACATTAAATTCTTAATTCTTGTGATGTCTTTCCTAAGCTTCGTTTGAGATGCAAGACTTCAAGAAACACCATCGAATAAACCAGAAGAAACAAAAAATAAAAAGGATTCACATCAATTTGCAAAATGAATTTGTGCATTCACCTCATTAACCTCATCATTATAAAGATACACTGGGGAATCGTAAAGATAGAATTCAATATTGAGCTTCCTTAAAAAGGCTTCCTTTTATTATTCACAAGTCATCTACTCTCCAGAATATGGAGCCACCAGTTCATTGAACACTGAGCTTGTAAACACACGCCATTTTTGATAATAGAGGAAATAAACAATAAAAGGGAATTGTATTAGACATGGCCAGTGGGTACATGTGGATTTTAAGAGGCATCTAAGGTGTACCGTCATTAATATACAAGAATTTTATTTATTTTTTTTGTACCTTTGTTTTCTTTAAAGGATTTCCTGCTGAAGCCAGTATAATACTTTCCATGAAGATGTGTATACAGCACATGTCACTGCTGTTTGACTAGAATTACATCGGTGAACACTTGACAAAAGCCTTCTTGAAGACTCTCGACCTTCTTCGTAGCCAACAAAGCACTAAGCTAAAGCAGGATCTGGACAAATGGTTCACAAGGACAATTGTGACAACCAGACATAAGAAATTCACTGGAGAAACATTGCATCAAATATGTACTGCAGGATGAAGTTGTATCCACCTCCTCTATCCTCTCTTGTGTTAGGTTGTACAGATTTGCGTGATGATAGTCATTATAATACAATCGATGCTAAGTGTATATCTGTGTGTCTGCCTTTGTACATCATCACGTCGGCAATTATCCACAGGCAAAGTCACTCAGTTATGCTTTTAACATTGTAATTCTTCTTACAGATAGGCAGTGCAATTTTCCCATTCTCTCTGTCTCTCTCTCACTCACTCACACACTCACTCGCGCGCACACACACACACAAAATATCTGCATAAAAGGTATAATGGACAAAGCACTTAAGGCAAAGTGGCTTTTTTAAATCGAAGTCTCTGAGCCATAAAAAGAGCTTACAGTGAAATAGAAATTTGATGTACGAATATTTTAGAGTATTTAAAGACTCTAAAGTGAACAGAACAATGGAAGGCAGAATTACTTGAATTACCTTTTATATCCCCAAAATACCCCAAATACTCAAGTAAACAGAGTATATGTGAGAAATTAGTGGATGTGTTCTTGCACAGTCATCCGATTTGCATCAAGAGCATGCACAGTCACATGATTTGATGCATTAACTAATTAAGTCATTAGTTAAATATCAAACTGTGCAGCACTGTGGTTTTCTAGTACTGAGCCATATGATTATGAGTGGCTCTTGTAAACACATGTCTTTTTTATTCCTCCGTACCACCTATGGAGTCTGTATGCAGCATGTGTGTGTAGTGTGTGTGTGTTATGTGTGCAAGCACCCAGGCATCTCCTCTGATAAAGGTCAGGCCTGGCCATGATGGATGGCTGCTACTGCTGCTTTAATTTGAAATAAAGAGCAATAAAAAGGAAGTCTGCACTGACGGTGAGCAGCCTATGATGAAGGAGCCATTAGTTAAGCAAAGGTCGCCAGCTCCTCCTCTGAAACCGCCAGAGCCGGAGAAGAGCATCAGGATCCTGAGAAACAAAACTGTGGAGAGGGAAAATATTAAGAGAAAAGGAGAAAGGACACTTGGAGGAAAATGGTGTAAAGGGCAAATAGACTTAACAAAAGTGGATAATGCAACTTAAATAATTTTTAAAAACAGTCAAGCAGGGTAAACCCTGAGGCAAGGAAAAAAACGAAGAAAATCATGCAGATGATTGTGGAGAAGGACAATGAGGTGAAAGGCTAGGCAATACCAAGGCGAAGAGTGTTAGAACAAATGACATGAGAAAGCGAGAGAAAGAGGTAGACTGCATGACAATGTGAAACGACAGCATAATCTTAAAGACTGCTGCCTCTCATGGGAGCTGCGCTAGTCAACCATGTCCTCATGCAGAATTTGAATGCAGAGGGCAAAGAGAGGAAGATAAAAGCGACATGGACACAGGAGCCTTACTAAGGCCACTAAAAGAAAAAGCTGTGCTGTGTTAGCATGCTGTTAGTGGGTGTTTAATGCCATGAGAGAATACACAAGACACTGATCTGCTGTACTCTAACAAGTGGTGCCATTGTAGAATCCTCAACCTACTGTAGGGTCTCAGAGTTTAAAAGAAATGGACAAAACAAGAGCAGTGCAGTCTCTCTGTAAAACAGGAAGCATTTATGCAGCATGAATCCTTCTCAGCTCTTAACCTTTCTGTTCTGTTCAGGTCAAAACGACCCATTTTGAAGTCTTTCTGAAAGCGGTATTAAAAGTAAGAGTCATATTAGATGAGAATTTTTTCAAAACAACTTTTCCATTATGAAGGTCTATGTGCTTCACATTGTTGAACTTATTTATGTATTATATATAGCTGAGCTTAGAGGAGATCAAAATTAAAATAAGATAAAATAAAAGGTTGCACTAAGTCTGATCCCCAAACATGTGGTTTCAATCAATACTATTTATACTGTGTACTGGATATATTTATTAATTCATTCATTCATTCATCTCTCGCCAGTAAACTGCTTTATTGTGATCAAGGTGACAGAGCACCTGGAGAATATCCCAGGAACACCGTGAGAGGTGAAAATATACCCTGAATGCTACTGTACCAAAAAGCAACCTCTACACACATACACTATATAGCCATATGTATGTGGACACCTGACCATCACAGCTACTGTATATGAGGGCATTCCCTAAACCAAAGCACACAATTGTATAGGATGTATTTGTATGCTGTAGCATTACAATTAAATTTCACTGAAACTAAGCAGCCCAAAGGTGTTGTTAATGCCCTTATGCACAGGTGGAAGAACTCTTACACCGTCCTGACCTCAACCCCACCGAACACTTCCTGCCCCGCAGATCTCCTCATCCAACATCAGAGCCTAACCTCACTAATGAATTTGCACAAATCCCCATAGCCACCCCCAACATTGAATGGAAAGCCTTCTTAAAGAATGCAGTGGGACTAGATCTTTAATAGGATGTTCCAAAGGCACATACGAGTGTCATGGTCAGGTGTACACAAACCTTTGGACAAATAGGGTTCACACATTCACACTCATAAGTGATTTAGCCCAGCCTAGTGGTTTGGTGCAAAAGGGATTCAGTGTGGATGCAGGTTTTCATTCCAACCAGGCAGAAGCCCCACCTGAGCCTACTGATAGCCAAGATCAACTGATTAAACAGGTGGAAGGAGGTGTGGTACCTGCAGGATTAGAAAGAAAACCTGTACCCAACTGGCCCTTTGCAGAGAAGATTGGACACCCCTGGCATAACCAATCCATACTGGCTTTCAAACCTTTTTCTAGCTGTGAAATTAGAATATATGAAAAAGTAGATAGAGAAAAACATGATGAAAATTTAAACACTAACTTTTTCTCCAGCTGCCTCTTGGCTGTTCTATCAGAAAGAACTCCATAGAAAACGATAATCTTCTTAAGGAGCTAAGAAATCCTAAATATACAAAAGAATCCTTGAAGATTGCTTATTCTGTGTGTGTAGTGAACATAACATATGAACTAATCTTGCTGAACATGAGGTTTATAGATTTTCAAGTTAGATGCCCTTGGAGAGTTAGTTATGATGTATCCTTCTTCCTAGCATGGATTTATCTTGAGATTGAGAATGATACACAGTCAGTACACACTTAAGTCTGTGTTCCAAACTCAATACTACACACTACACATTAGTAGATATCCAACATTGTGTTAGTTGGCTAACTAAATATAATATGGGCCACAAAGCAGTAATGTTTTGCTTTATGTATTGGAAAGTGACTACATTCTAAATGTTCCCTTGTATGAACATTGGTTCATTACCTCAAGCATGCTTACATTTTTTTCTTTTAAAATGCTCACACATTCATCACAGAAGATAATAATGAAAAAGGATAATATTTGTAATGTAATTGAACAGAATTCCTCATGACATTGATGTAGTAGCACCTTGTGGGTCCATAAACACAAAATAATCTCATCATGAGGCGTCATCATGGAAAATGTTGCAATCACCAAATGCTTCACGCTGGTTAATAAGTGGGTTGGCTCGTCGCGTGGAGACACCATGATCAATTTGGCCCACCAAAGCTAATGGCTGTCATTGCATTAGGCTCAGGCTTCCTGAAATGGTTGACGGAAGCCAATTTATTTGCTGTCAGCAAGAGACACAGGAGCAAGCAAGTTCTCCATTAACAACACTAATCAAACAATGATATAAACCAAATAAGGCTGTCCTCAGTTTACCACATGGATACTAATGGCATAAGATGCCATCAATGGGCTTGATGTATGGGTCAGGTGGGGTAATTTACACACTGGGCAAAATGGAGGTGTAGTTCTGATGCTGTTTTTCCACAAGAGAAGATGATGATAGAGTGAGTTACTTATTTAGCCCTAAAGAAATAATTGGCATCAATGAGGTGCATCAGTCAATAGCTCTACAAAAAATATTCAGTGTCACATTGCATTGGCTGCTTTATGTTTTTTAGCCAGCCACCTGAGAGGGGTAGCAATATTTATAGTTTTATTTCACTATTTTAGACAGAATGTAAATTTGTACATAATATGTACAGACCAGAAGCAATATTTTACTGAATTGTTATTGCAATGTGTTAGACTTCTAATATGTATAATTATTTAAATGTTGATAGACAATATTGGTAGAAAAAAAAAAATAATATTTACAAAAACTGCAGGTTTAGACTTAAAATTGATTAGCCACATTAATAATAATGTCAGAGGAAAGACCTCACATAGATGAATAAACCAGTGTGTGTGTGTGTGTGTGTGTGT